>VZZY01010179.1:44048-62760 GCA_013400335.1 Eurystomus gularis | reverse complement strand
AGCACTTCCTCACAGAAAGGGTGGTTATATGCTGGAATGGACTGCCCAAGGAGGTGGTGGAGTCGCCATCCCTAGAGGTGTTTAAGGAAAGATTGGATGTAGCACCTAATCACATGGTCTAGCTGACGTTGTGGTGTTGGGTCATAGGCTGGACCTGATGATCTTGGAGGTCTATTTCAGCCTCAATAATTTTGTGATTCTGTAATTCGTACCTTTGGGTAAATTCTGAGTAAATTCTTCCCCCTTCATGAATCTCACATTTTTCTTTGATAGCTACTGTTACATCATGGTAATTTTATAATTGTTAACACAGATAGTAGCAGGAAGAGCCCATTTTTTCAACACTACATTAAATAATTGAAATTCAGAGCTGGCCTTTCATTTTGATCTAGTTTTGTAGACCTGCCCTCAGTCTCTGTCCTACAGGCAACAGTGTTGGGTAGGAAATGAACTACAGTCAACATTAAACTTCTCTTCTCACTGTAAGCTGATGAAATGAAGAAAACAAAATACTTTCTGGCAAGAAAATCTGAACAATTTGTTCTCTGTGTAGAATGAAATGGGGATTGCTATGTCTCAGGTGTTATTATAGGGGGACCTTCATGGGCAGAGGAGGGCAGGAGGATGTACTCTTGTCACTCTGGACAGTAGTTAAATGCTGAGCCAGGCAGTGCCTGTACAATCCTTTGAGTATGCTCTGAAGAGAAAGGAGGATTGCTGTTACCCCAGGTCCATGGCGCTAGAGACCAATAATGTTGGACTGGTGTGTTGCTTTCAGCCTGGCAGAAACTGGGGGGAAAATAGATAGTGCAATACATGTACAGGGAGTTTCTAGGAGCTCTTAAAGAGATGCAAGGTTAAGAGTCCAGAAAGCATAGATATACCTTTGAGCTCAGGTTATAGTGTTTGATGGTTCCTACGAATGTTTGTCCTGTCTTACTGTCATCAGATTCATTTTTCTAAAATTTAGTTTTAGGTTATTGTTGTTCACTGCTGCTGTGTGAATATTTGCATTCCACAGAAGTACAAGTGCCCTCTACATTGATGATTTGGAGATCTGCTCCTCTCCAGGACTTTTACATAGCTTTTGTATAGAGCAGAAAAAAGCTCTGAACCTCGACAACACCCCCATGCCTACTTTTCTTGAAAGTAGCAATGAGATAATATAGATAAATTTAATCTAAATGATTTTCAAATCTTAAGAAATCTACAGTTGTATTATAGCAAATACAACACAAACATTTACACTTTCCTGTGCTAGATTAGGCATTGAGTTATTATGATGAGTTAAATCATGAGATCTTGAATGAATTCTAAATTAAAAATACACTTCCATATGTAGATGAGCAAACAGCTGTTTTGACAAAATATATTATGATTTCACCTTGGCATCACTAAAATAACCCAACTAAGCCTTTTTCCTCTCATAGTCCCTTGAAATGCAAGAACACCTTATATTTTAGCTGTCATCTTAATGGTAGATATTATTCTAGGGGAAAAAGAGCTAATATCAACTGCTTTTAATTTAGGCAGGATTTCTTTTACATGAAGACAGAGATTTTTTTCTTCTATAACCATTTTGACTGGAAGACATAGGGCCTTTGCCAAGAAGTTTCAATTATGCTTTTAAAATATAAATCCTAGGAGTCTTGAAATTACAGGGTGTGGGTAGCAATATGTTAAGTGTTTTACAAGTGAGGAGAAATTAGTGCATTTTGGCTTATCCTCAGTGCTGTTAAGAAACAAAACTGTTCTTTTGTTGTAGGTAAAAGCAGTTCCTTCCAAAGAAGTCTGTGAAAACTGGAAAGTGTTTTCATATAATTCTGTGAAAATGACACACAGATAACTTCAGAATGTGGAAAATAAAATCAGCCACAGAGCCTCACCCAGGACATGCTCCTCAGGAGGACATGGTGTAAACACACCGTAGGATGTTTTGGCTGCTAGAGCAACCATTGGAATTATTTGGGGTGTGTTTTAGCTCTACCCACCTAACACATTTCCCATGTGGTATTTGGGTGGGGGAAATGAAAAACTACCCCCTTGTCAGGTATGAAACTATTTCCTTTTGTCAGTTTGAGGTTAAGTGTATGCCTTGGTCGTTTGGGTGGATGACAATAACAGCTGCAGTCAGTCTTGAAGGGGAGGGTATTTCAGTTGGGGCAGGAAGGATTTCTCTACACCTTAGAGTTGTTCATATCAATACTGATTGGGAAAAAAGATGTTATGTCAAGAAATAGTGTAGAAGACTATTCATAAAGCCTTCCGTCAAGCATGGCAAATTACACTGCAGTTCTGCTGTCACTAATACTATGTTTGTTAGTGATCAACAGCAAAACCACTCCTGTATGAAACTAATGTGATCCAGCTTGGCTGTGATTAGATAGTGGTACATCTGTCACATTAGCCAGAGTACACATATCAGAGGTTATTTTGGCATTGTGTGTTTTTCTAAAGACAGGAGAACAAATGATACTAGCTCTGGCATTGGGAAGGAATGGTGAAGATGAACCTACTCTGGTACAAAGCCTGTTGTTACAAAGTTAACCCTTCAGCTATTTTTGAATGAATTTGAGCCAGTTGAATAGTACAGAATGTGCATTTTACAACATATGGCATTGGCTTTTTGAACCATTATCAGGGGCCCTAAAGCCAACACTTGCTGTCATACACCTATGGCCTCAAGTAGTAAAATATACACACTTCCTAAAGTCCCATTATTATGGGTACTTAAATCAGTGCACTTCAGAAAACTGACAAGCTTGCCAGGTAAATATAGCAAGAGTCACATTCAGGGTTGCTATTGACACTTGCTGAAATGGGAATGTGAAATCCTTCAGGTACCTCAGTTCTTAGGGCAGTCAGTGAATTTATTACATTTCCTCACCTTTCACTGTTGAAATAGAGCTTAAAACATAAATGGGTAAAAATGAGACCTTAGCTCTTCATTTCGGTAAGTTATCTCTAAAAAATTGTGTTGAATCTTTCATTTTTCTTTAATTAGCACTAGCAATAATAAACCCTAGTACTTATCTAACCAAAGCTTTAGCCTTTGGAGTGCTATAAGAAAGCAAGGGGAGTTTACTGTTCCCAAATGAATTAGTTTAGACTGTAATCTGTGGGAGGTAAGGCATAAATTCCTGTTGCAGTTCTGAATGCTGAAAGCAAAATGGTCTACAACTGGGATTCCTAAGCACAACTGCAAAATTACAAATCAGCAACAACTTTTAATGCAGCAATGACCTAATTAAACTTAGTATGCAGTAGGCTACAGTGCTGACATTGGAGGAGCTGATGAATGATGGCATATGATAAAATCACCTTCTTCCATCAAATAAAAATTACTGAGCTCAGTTCAGGGGTGACATGAGGACATGTTAGGCATCTATGATAAACAGGAGACAAAGATTAGGTAATTTAATCGTCTTTTCTCTAACGTCTGTGAATCTAGAAGAATTGATGGGTACAGAAGATGTGAATTTGATACTCAAATGACACTCACCCTAAGCTCAATACTTCTTTTTTCTTTCAGGTTTCTTTTTCAAGGTGATGTGTGCTCATTATTTATAGAACTACCAGGTATGTACCTGGGTATGGTTAACTTTCCCTGTGGGGCTCAGGCAGCAATTCCAAACATTTCTAAGACTTTCCTAGAGTTAAGGGAAGCTGGAAGTACCATGCACCACCTGCAAATTGAATGCAAATTTTGTCAAAGAGCAAAGCCCATTATCAGAAGCTACTATGAAAATTTGGCACTACCACCTTTTCCCTCCCTTTCCCCAAGGTCACTGAGAATTAGTTTTCTATGACTCCTGTTTTCTAATGTTCTGTTTGGTAGTGGGTTTTTTTGCTGCCTTGCTATTGACATTTCACAACATTTCAACAATATATAACAGCTATTACAAAACCTGACAAATGAAACTTTAAGGTAATCTGAGAGACTTCTTTAAGCAGGTAAGATTCCGATCTTGCAATTTGTTTCGCATAGGATAGGGCTCTGTACAAGATAACACTTACAGGGAACAAAGGATTAAGGATGAATTAATGCATATGAAAGCTATATGATATTATAAGAAATTTGGCTTTTCAGAATGTGACCCCCAAAATTTTGTCCTCTTATATCTACTTGTGACATCTGGTATGAAAGCCATGATCCTGACCCAACAGAGGCATCTGTGTGTTCTGTTCATAAGTCATTAACAGATTCCTAGAATCGAACACATCAAAACAATTTTGTATTTGGTTTTCTTCCGGACCATCCCAACTAAGCAAAGAACATCTGTTTGTGCTGAAAGCTGAGCTCATATTTAAGTATATAGCCAAGCAATGGCATTAATTTTTAACTTCCTTTATGAAATGGTTCAGAGTAAGCAAAGATCAGTAATCCAGAAATAACTGGAAGATAGAACTGGAAAACTTGGCCCAGTTTGTTTCTAGGATATAAGGGACAAATCTCTGAAGTTACTTCCCACCCTTCAGAGATAAAAAGGTCAGGACACATCCTTTCATTCTGCAAACATGCTGACCCAAAGACAGAGAAATGCTTTAAAAATCAAATCTGAATCACTACATTTCTTAGGTCATGCACTCAGTTTTTAGGAAGATTTACTGTTAGAGTATTCAGATTATCTGACAAAAAATGTGTCACTCTTGCCAATGTAAAGAGTATCTTTGTTCTGTCAAATGGCCAGTGGCTTGTCTTCCATTTTTCTATTGACCTGTGATATATACTTGCAAAAAAATCAACAGAAGTCATTTATACACCAAGGGCATACTCTGTAGAAAATTTCAGCAAAAAGCTTTGGGGATTTATGTGTCAGACTAGGGCATCAGCCTCATGTTCTATTGAGGCTTCTTATCTTTATCCTACACTACCTAGTAGCATATAAATCTATAACGGGAGAAGTACCACAGATGCTGTAGTTTACAATATCTAGAAAAAACAACAGAAGCAGAGGAGACATAAAAGGATAATTTTGCTTATACAAAATAGCAGCCTGAAAAATAAAACCAGGAAAACAAACAAGCAGATGGAGAAGGCGAAGTCTGCAAGACACAGCTGTTCAAAGTATT
This sequence comes from Eurystomus gularis, assembly GCA_013400335.1. Lineage (NCBI taxonomy): Eukaryota > Metazoa > Chordata > Aves > Coraciiformes > Coraciidae > Eurystomus > Eurystomus gularis. The sequence goes on along the minus strand of VZZY01010179.1, from coordinate 57,687 downwards.
TAAATATCCAGATGCAAAGCTGTTTAAGGGTCAGGGACAAGGAAAGGACGCAGAATGTTCTTAGCAGATCTATGATTGAATAGTCTGCTTTAAAATTTCAAACACATTAATGATTGCTGATTGTCCAGCTTTCTGTCAGATTTAAACGGAATCTTAGATTTTGTTAGAAATCCAAACTCATGAGACTCCTGCGCACCTTTTAATATGGGTTTGTTACTATTTACATAGGAGTACAGTAATTAATGTGTAGGAAAAAAGCTTTCTCAATTGGTCTTTCCTCAATTCTCTTTTGGCAAAAGGAATAATAAACCGGGTTTTTTTAGAATAGTCAAAATTGTTTTCTGAAGCAGTTACTATCCATAACAATAATTTGTGCTTTTACTGTATATTGACTTCATCTAAGGGATTCAAGTGCTTCATGAATGTTAATTAGGCATCTGCAGGCATTTATTAGGCATTGCCAGTTGCTAGATGATGATTTTGGTCTATCATTAGCTCAAAATGCTCCACCTGCCTACTTTGCTTAGTATGCTGTAAAGGGGGCTGGAGAAGGGTATCTGCACACTGAAATGTGGGAAAGATGCTTTTTGCTCTAAAATACAGCCACAGTGGAAAGAGTTAACTTAAAATGTGTCCCTGAATGAGATTTTTTTACTACTTTGATTATCTTCCTAGGCTTTGGACTCCCTTCTGAGCTGGCAGATGTCCCCTCATGGCACATCGGTGGTTGAAAGAGATTTTCATTCCTAACCTCAGTCATGTCCCAGGTTCTTCAATCATTTTGAGGTCCCATTCGAAGCTACAGATCCATTTTATAATCCTTCTACAGACAGGTTCAGATAGAATCACAGAATCTACTTTGAATCTTTTCTTGCTCACCATGTTTCTTTCCTCGTCTGCCTCATTGCCTTCCTATTCTGCCTTCATTCTGTTCTGGGTGTAAAACAGCCAATGTGCCTGTTGTGCCACATGGCCAGAGACAGGAGAGGCATTAAAGCCAGTTTCGTGACTCAGCTACCAAGTTATTAATTCTCCCTTTGTGGGGTGAATAACTGCATTTAAAATGAGTCCTTAACTCTGTGTATTTTTTGGTAAAGATTTATCTCCTTACAGGGAACTTCAGAAACAAGGTAAATAATAAAAGAGTACCAGGGGCAATCAAAGTGGAGCTAGTGAGTCAATTGGGGACTACAGTCTAGTGTGACCATGGTGCTTAAATAACCATAGTGCAGCAGCCTGCATTCCTCATAGGGGAGACCTTCAGAGCAGAAAAAATAGTTTTCTTAAAAGGTGATTTCATAATTAAGGCAAGAAAATGCATTTAGATTGTGAGAACCATATTTCCTATGACTAGAGAGACAAAAAATAGGCCATATAAAAGGATTTTGATAGTGTTATATGAGGACAATCTGACTACTTACTGTAATTTTTAAAGGGTATAAAGTTCCTATTTCAGCGAGATTACCAGTTTTGGTTTGCAAGCTCTTTCTGTAAGACTCTAGTATCAGCTTCCATTCACACACTCATATGATTACCTTAAACAAGGAAATATATTTTACAGTTTCTTAAGGAATTTTTTGTATGGTGCTACTACAGGCAGGGGCACATTGGAGGTCTGATCCTGGTTTTTCAGGAATTTTCCCTATGTAGAGACAGGAAGCCCTGAGACCCTTATCACATCTTTAGGAACTAACTCTTCTGAAATGCCTTTGTAATACAAAAATCACACTATGAAAACTGGTTTATCACTAGACAAGTTTAGTTTTGATGGATCCAACACAACTAATACCATTGTAATGTGGATGGCTGGGTAGGCCAATTAATAAAAATTATTCATGTGAGTAACATAGGCAGAATCAGGCCATGTTCTATAATTGTAAAGATTGATTTTAAAAATTGCGAACTTTGCAGGACCAGAGGAGATTATCTTTGAGATGTATCGGTAGCAGTGTCTTAGACATACCTCAATGGCACTGGGCTGTTCTATATCTCGATAAAGGCAGCAGCTCCTGTGTCTGTGCTGGTCTTTATAGATTGTATTAATCTTGTACAGCACCTAATGTTATTACAGAAATCTGGAAGCTTCCTCCAGGTTTAACACAGCCACTGCCTTGTCTACCTGGGAGGGCCAGTGGAATGCACCAGGTAGCTAGGAGAAAGCACTGCTACTATCTCACAGTCTACCCCCACACATCTAAGAAGTGCCAGTCTGGTCCCAGGCTGGAACTTGCAGCATCACTCACTCGTCTTTACACCACATATTACAGTTTTCTCCACAGGTTAGTTTGCCCAGAAACCTGAGTTCAGAGACAGTGCTGTAATCCAGAGCTCAGCCTCAGCATGGCTCATGTCCAGGACACCTCTGTTCTCCCAGCACAGCACAGATATCCCAGCTCTCCCAGTGCAGGCATGTTCCTCCCAGACATCTCAGGGTGGGCTGCAAACAAGTGCAGTTCAAGAACTCCTGCTCTACATGTAGCTTCAGCATCATTTCCTTGTTATGAAATGAATCATGTTTTCATTCTTCAGACAGTTACTAAAAAAAAAAAAGGAAAAGCGTGACTGTGAACTACGTTCTTTTTTCCTTGCATTCAAGAAATAAAGCTAAAGCCAAAGCACTGCTGAACATGGAACCAATTATTACTTTATTGGCTACCCAAAGAAAACATACCCAACAAGGAAAAAAACCCCACATGTGTACTAGGCAAAGCTACCTCAAAATCTGTAGACTGTTTTTTTTAATTCTTAAAATCCCTTGGATCCCACCTCTTTTTCTCTTGTTACCTATCATTGATATAACAAACCTTTTTGATGAGCAAATAAGGTTTCTTTTGTTGCACGGAAAATTTTGCTTAAGATTCATTATTTTGTTTTTTAGAAAAAGCTGCAAACCAAACATTGTTTTCATAGCCTTTTCTTCCTATGTCCTCTCCCCTCCTCAAATCCTTTTTTACCTGGGGACATCTTTGTTCATGGTAGCATACTGTAAACAAAAGAAAGTTGTTATCAAAGTAATTGCTTGAAATCTAATTGATGACAGCCTTCTTCATATGCAAAACTTAGCAATATCTCTGCATGCACATAATACTTTCGCACACTTTGTTAATGTGTGGAAACTAATCATCCTTTGGAAGGGGAAAAAAAAGACAAAAGGTAAACCACACAAATTCATTACTTAAAAGGGCTTGGAAGCTTGTAAGGTACATCTGCTGCTTTCCCAAACATGGTCTGTGTCTGCATCTCACCAGTTCCTTCCAGCAGATTTTGGTATCTCACCCCTTGTGGATTTTGTGTTTGAAAGGTTTTAGCATTCACCTCTCCATATGCTATCACATATTTCCTGCTAGTTTCTTTTTTTTTTTTTTTTATTTTCACAGCATACCCAGAAGGCTGCTTGGGGGCCTCCTGTTTTCTGATCAATCTGTAATATATTTTGCTTTCATCCACTCCTGTTTGGAAGTCTCTTTTCTTGTTCATTTTTTTTTTTTATTGTTTCCATTTATCGTTTCCATTTATCATTTTTAAAATGGAAATAAGTATTGTAAGAACCGACAGAAAAGAATATTTCATCAACTCTGGGCCCCTCCACCTTTCTCTCTCCATACTCATCTAAGCATCATTTTAGCAAACTACTCAGATCTCCCACAGAGACATGACAAGACAATTTGCAATCACAGCAAAACTAGCTGACCTTGAACTACATACTTTGGTTACTACAGGCAGTCTAGCAGTAACAACAGAGACTGTTTTACCATGATACATTGTGACAAAAAGTGTTATAATTCAAAATTTTAAAAATGTATTATTATTTGATACCAGAAGTGGAAAAAACAAACCAGAAAAAAAGAGAAGGATTTTGAAACAATTTTGCTCACCATATTTTCATTCTCTACAATATGTGGCTTGTGTTACTCATCATTAACACTCTTACCTCTACTCTTGTGTAAAATTTGTATTTTCTTCCTCCAAAGGATACTTGAACTAATTTTTCTGTCATGCCAAAAGGACATCTTGTACAGATAAGACTCAGTGGAGGTTGTATCTTTCAATTTATGTGTTTATTCATCATGGAGAAAATGAGTGATGCCTTGTACCTAAGTACATGAATTCATAATTAATGTATATAGCCACATGATGTTGCTATCGTACTTCTTCACTTTCACTCTTCTGTGTCTCCTACTCATGCATAATCAGTCTTGAACTGAAAGTCTCATGCTTTGAGACAGTGGTTGTAAAAGACAAAGTATAATGAGATGTCAGCCTTATCCAAATCTTGTTGTAGCTCAATGAAAATAAATCATAGCATCAACAGCAGTTTAAAGACAGTGGGTAGAATCCTATCCATGTAACTTGGGAATATAATTGCACTTTAATTATAGACACTTAGGGTGAAATTTCATTAATGTAAATATAATTGTTTGTTAAATATGTCTGCATTTCGGCTATTTATTGAGGTTATTTACATTTATTGGAGAAAAGGAGATACTTAAGAACAAAATTTTGATCCATTTTAGGATGAGATGCATCACTCCAAGAGAAGAACTTTGTTGTGATGGAACACAGACGATTTCAGGGGTTTCAGTCTTACTATGTTCATGCTGTTTACATGTGGAAGTCACATCTCTAGGAGAAATGTTATACCACCATGTGCCTGATGCCTCAGATAGAGATTTCAATAAGGTTGTGAGTACCAAATTCTGATCTCATGATGATGAAAGTCTTTGAGAAATCTTTCTGTGATTAGTTGTAAGACTATCAAAAACTTCTTAGCTGCAGAAGAAGAAAAGAATCTCTTAAGGAAACTGGGTTCTCTGATATTTCTGGGAACATGTAGTCTAATATTTCAAGTTGAGCTGAATAAACAATGAATTATTTCATAATTAAAATAATTGTCCTTTGGAAATGTATGTCCTTCTCAATAGATCTCTTTTTTCTATTAGGTAGGATAGACTGAACATAATCAACACAATCTTTGTAAATCCTGCAGTATTTTGTGAAATGCAGAAAAAATTGATTCGGTTTACATTAATTTTCTTTCCTCAATGTGGAGTTCTGGTTGAGAAAAAAGTTTATAGTTGGACCTGTGGACATTTGCAAAATCTGTGGAAATCAAAACTGATGTGAATGAGGAGCAGATATGACTATGAGAGCTGTCTTTTGTCCTTTGGCTTTTTTCAGGACTCTTGTTGCATTTGTGGTAAAGCAGGTATCAGCAGATCCATCCAGAAGATCATTAATTATCCTTTGTTCAGCATTTCCTGGAATAACATCTTCGACTCTCTTGGTCATATGCACAAAACATGCACAAAACCATCATAAAAAAAACCCCAAAACCTACAAGAACAAAATAATTTATTTTAAAATATATTAATTTTAAAACTACTAATATTTCATTTGTGTGGATCTAAGTTAAGCTATTTTGAAATTAGCACCCCTAAATGAATACACTGCTGGTCATTGGAAAGTTTTGAAAACCTGATCCTAAATCACAATGAAATGTCTAACTATACCTCTCCTTTTCCTAGAATGACAATAATGTTCATGGTTGCGCTGTGGACCATGAAGAGCAGCAGTTTCTTAAGGACCTCTTTCTCTTATCTGCAAGGGACGCTAATGCCTCTCAGTTAGTTAAGATTATGCTTTTCTTTGACCACAAGTGTATAATTTGAAAGGAATATGGAAATGTTGGTTGGAAAGATGTAATTTAATTGCATCTAATATAACTAGAAGGGCTTGATAGCCATATAAGACAGGGAGTAAAAATCACACAAGAGAGGAAAGATACATGGCTTTGAGTTCACCCTCTAATTAATTGCATTGCACAAACCCATAGCTGTATACCATGAAAGAAGGCTTAAAAGTGATTGTGTGATGACAGTTATGTAGCTATTACTCATTTATCTTAAAGCAGAAAACTTATGTTCTGCAACAGCTTTTTCTAATACATTTTTTACTATCCCTCTCTGCATTGTAAAATGAAATAAGTACAATGGCAGCAAGCTTCCAAAATATAAGTAAAATCTTTACAGACATATTTCCTTGTGCCTTAAGAAAGGATGCACATGTTCCTTCTGCAATACTTTGCTGATTCAGGCCTACTCAGAATTTGTCAACAAAAAATAACCTAAATTTTTACTCATTGTTTAAGAAATTATCTGAAGTTAATTTTTAAAAAAAGATTAAATGAGAGTGAATCACTCTGAAAATATTTGTTAGTATGAAAACATAGTGTTGGTTAGAATTTGCTTTATCTTTTAGTGGATTATTTTATTGAGTACTCTTATTACTGAGAACTCTAGATTTAAAGCAGCTCAGTCTGCTGTAGACATACAGTTTTCATTCCAAGCTCCTTGGAATCAATGAAGTGGCGTAGTACATCACATATGAGGAATCTGCGAAGGCCATTGTCCATTGAGAGTTGTCAGTCTGAATATGGGACGTGTGTGTAAACTGCAGTTCAGACGTACCTCTTATTTCTGGAAATATGTGATAAATCATGCATACCACTTGCTCTGGGACTTCACCAGTAAAACAATTATATAAATTTTTTTCAGCTTATCTAGAGAAGTTGTGTGAAAACAACCTATAAGGGGACTTAGGTTAACCTTCAAAGTTTAGGCTATAACAAAGTGTAAGCAAGGAGGAATTGGACTAATTTAACATCATTCATACATACAACTATGTATGTACATTAGTCTATAAAGTGCTTAGCTACCTGAGCACTTTTACATGGTTTTCAGGAGGCAGTGCATGATGTGAGGGTGATTTCTGATGAGTAAACCACACAGGCTGTTTAGTTGAACTAGCCTTAATTTTAATATTTTGTTCCCTTTGTTCTTTAATATTTAAACTTCATGAGCAATATGCAGTAGTCACTCCCAGAGAGAATTAAAAAACAAACAAACAAAAACCAAAAGAAAAGAAAAGAAAGAAAGCAAACATAAGGTTCCTTCTGGAGTCACTCAAAACAGAAAGACATTTCACAAAATGTTTCCATTTTGTGCTTTTTCATTACAATGTTTGATCCAAATGTTTGGATACATGAACTCTGTTCTCTTTTTCATCTTTTCTTTTACCCCTTGAGTTTTCACACTTTATTTCCCTAATATTTTGCTTCAGAAATGCAATTGCATTTTTGACAGCAAAATCAATTCTACAAGGTAGAAAGGAGAGGAGAATCACAGCATATCAGTCAAGAATAAAGCGTTTAGATGACATGCAAAACAGAGGAGTCTAGGTGCTTTGAGGCTTCCCTTTAAAAACAGGAACAGTAGGGAGTTGCAGCTTTCTCCAGGATAACAACTTCCCAAGGGCAGTTCAGGTCAGGGGAAGTCGTGGCCTGGAGCTGCCTGTCCTCTTGATTGCAGAGGAAGCTCACAGCAACTCCTCCCCTAAGGTAAATACCTTAGCTGTGCACTTGTGGTTCAGCAGGATGAATCTGAGCCTAGCCACATGCTGCAAAGGACTTAAAGAACATTTTGGCTCCTCTTGTTTATAGGGCCTCACTGGTGAATGAAAGTGACAAAAAATGCTTAGATACACATCTAAAACACATACAGTATCCAATATAATATTGGATAAATCCCCCTAATCCTACCTCATAACAAACACAGTATACAGTCATGCTCAGTGTTACTTTAGGGATGAATTCTGAATGTGAGTTCATATTCCTCTGTAAAAAAATCTGTAAAGCCACGAAAGTTCAGAGGATTAGGTTTGCAATTTAGTCTATTTACAGCTCAGTTAAAATGTACATGCATTTGAATTTGTCTAATGGAAATACTCACTAGTTCCATAATTTGTGTTTTATTAAACCCTGTCAAAATAGGATTTATGGTTAACCCAAGACAGCCCTGAGACACAAAAGCAGAAATCTTTTGTAGGTGTTATATGACAGATGTTAGTCTGAGTTTGTTTCTCATGTTCACAATCCATAATTTGCATGAGAACAAGCACTCTGATTTCAGCTAATTGATATGTGCCTCTAACTGTCATGTCAATCTTCTCTGTGGCAAGGCAGACACCTTCAATAGCACAGGTGCCATCCAAAAGTAACATTGCAAACGCACTGCCATGATCTAACCTGCCACTAGTTTTAGCCCACTGATGAGGAAGTTTTAAATTCAAGGGATTCCTTTATTTCCTTACGGTCCTTAGAAAAACTGTACTGATCTAAACATGAGCTAAATACTTCACACTATTTCTGAGCACATGAACAGAGTTTGCTAACATAAAGAAGATAAGAATAGTAGGATCAAGTCTGAAAATAGAGAGAGTAGGATGTTCCAGGCTCAGGTATTAGTTGGTAAGGATGAAAAGGGCCTTTCTGAGTGTTCAGGGAATCAGTTGTCTCTAAAGTCTACAATGAATAGTAGTCTAGTTTTAATTACTGGTGCTCTAGCTATAAAGCATTTGAAATTTTCTACATGCCACCTTATAAAAGTGGGTTTCTGAAAGAATTATCTCCATAAGTGCTGTAAGGACCCAATTAGAGGCAATTGCTTGATTTCTGAATCCTTTTAATCAGCCTTTGGTAGCGGTCCACTTCTGAATTCCTCAGGAGCTTTCAGCTTCATTGACAGTCCAGAAATAATGCCTCGGTAGGTTGTCACTTGGTGCGCTGAGCTCTGATACACCCTCTGTTCAGACACCTGTATTAGACATTATCAGGTCACAGCAAGGGTCTTTTGCTAACAGCAATAAAGCTGGCTAAAAAATAGGAAGACTGGAATTGTTAAACGCTTTCTAAAGCTTCAGCTTTTCAAAGACAAACAGATGAGTCCTGTCTCCAGAGAATTATGGTGTCTTGCAGAAATCAATAGAAAGCTCTATTTTTTACCTTTTTATAAGCTTAAGAGATTCGAAAAATAAGTATTCATAATATAACATAGATATAATTCTCCTTTAAAAGGAACTTACAGAATAAGCACCACACATCTTCCTAGAAGAGTGAGATTTACATCATTTTGTTAGAGAGCAGTGAGGAGAATTTCTGTTTTTCTTTTAGCCATTAGGCAAACAGTGGGAATAACCCAAACATTTTTTATAGTCAGATGGAACAGATCAATATCATACCCAGTGAAATTTCACAGAATCACATTTCCTACAGTTTTACTGTTTAGTTCTTTCGTTCTTCTGAAAGACTCTGGTGATGAAGAGGCTGGGAAAACATACAGATTTCAGCAGTTTCAATTAATCCTGGTTTCAATTGGACAATATTGGGCTAACTATAACCATCCACAAATCAGAAGAATTCCAAAACTTCTGCCAGTAGACTAATGCTTTCTTCTGCCTTCAGCTGATAAGACGACTCTGAGTGCAGGATATTAAACACCCTCTAACTTGGATGTAGCACCTTGGCTGCAACCTCAGTATTGCAAATCTCTGAGATTACTTAGTGTTTTTAAGGAAAAAGGCAGACCATATGAAAAGTCCCTTTCTCTGAAAAAAAAAAAAAAAACAACAAAGAAAAAAATCAGTTGTGTGCCAATACCGTCTTTTAGGCCTTTGAATTTACACCTGAATTTGTCAGGTGTTTGTGAAATGTATTTAACTGCTTCCTTTCTATAAATGCGTATATAATTTTTACAGCTGATAGTAACTTTGCTTTTAGGGTGGTTTAGTTCCAATGGGAATGAAAGAGCATGCTGGTCAGATGAGTTAGTGTTGTCAATATTCTTATGGCAACTGCTTTTAATGGAGAGAGCTCCTGTAGGATTAGCTGCAGTAATAAAATAAAAGAGTTAACACTTATACAAGGCTTTACATTCTTCAGTGCCTGTGATATGCAACCTGTATGTGAATTACAGATGATCCATGCAAGCATAAGGAACTATGGCAATTTATATCAGTTGAGAAAGTTATAGTTATATTTCAGACTAGCACTTACATAACAAAACTTATTTTGTGGGAAAACTTTTTTAAAATAAAATCTCAAAATATAAGTGGAAGATACTTTTAGGAAAAAAAAGATGAGTTAAAATAAATTATTGGGTCAGACCTTCTTTTTAAATAATTCTGTGCTGGCTTAGCCAGCATATCTACCATGTGTTCTTTAACATCTGGACTTCTCTGCGATCTAGTGGCAATCTAGTGTTCAAAATCAACTTCCGTTATAAACAAGTTTAATTTCATGAGTCACATATTATTAAATATGGTTTTCAGATGTATCTATCAAATGAATATGAACGAACTCTTCAGCTGCTCCCACAGACTTCTGAAATGTCCCAATTCTTCCCTGATTTATATTGGTATAAATAAAGAACAATGTGTTGTAGAGGTGTAAAAATTGCTTAAATGTGAATATAATCAAGGTAATACTGTGGGGGTTTTTGGGGGAGAATACTTTTGGCAAATACATATACTGTAGATAGAAATGTTACCTTTTTTTCTAATGTAGAATTTGAATTCTTTGTTCCTTGAATGTTTCTCAAAGCAGTGGAAATGTAATACTGAATATTGATGCACAAAAGAATTAAATTTCTGTAAAACTTTGTTAAACCCTATTTTTGCTGTCTCAGTTCTGTCAGTTCATCTCATCCCAAACATTGAAAAGAACAGTTAGTAGAACTGTAGTGTGGCCTTTGCACCAGCAAAGTACTGAAGTACATGAGTGGTTACACTGATTTAAGAAAGATAATTTCCTGAATACTTGTACACTTTCAACGGGGCAACTTGTGTGTTTAAAAATGTGCATGACTATAGGTGCTTTTCCAATCTGAGGTTTGAGGTGTCTATTTTGTATTCTATAATCCACATCCATAATTAGAATATTTCATGAAATTTCCTATATTCATTTAAAAAAGAAAGTTGCTTTCCCATTTTTTTCTACAAGAGAAACCTGAGCTTGTTTTCTCAGAGGGAAGGCAAAAAAACAAGTGTCAATTAAGGGCTGGTTTCCCTACAGCAATACTATATTTGGTCAAGCTCAATGACTCATCTTTCCTAGAAATACTACAATGATATCACAAAGTCCGTTTCCTTCTTGTTCCGAGTAGGTTTAGTCTCCTAAGCATAAAAGGAACAAAGTTTTCTGAAAGCTGTTTGGGTTTCTAATGCAATGTTTCATAGTGCATTGGACATGTAGCAGAGCAAGCTTTAGGCAGCGCTTCTCTTACTGTAGCAATTTTAAGCCTCTGTTTTCTCCACTGGTTGAGCCAAAAGTTGTAACATCAACTCCAAAACAGCCCATGTAACCTTTGTACAAAGATCTAAAGTGAAATTTTGCAAAAAAAAAGCATACCTTTTTATTAACATCCTTTTAAGATATTTATGTAAATATCAGCTGTGTTTGTTTAAAAAAATCCCATCTCTCAATCAAAAAAATTAACTTGGAGACTGAATTTTAATTTTTCATCCTGCAATTAAATGCATCTTAAGCTTGTATATACCGGAATTCTGGGACAAAAGACCAGCCTTTATGGTTTACCCAGCATTGGGCATACATGACTAGCAGGAAGAGGTCACAAAGCAGCCCTTTTTCCAGGGATGGAAGGAATAGTCTGGAGAAATTTGCTATTATTCCTCAAAACAGTTTTGAAGTCCTCTAACAGTCCTTCCTTTGCTGCTGAAGAAGCCATTGGAGCCTGGGTGGAGCAGTGGGGCACTAAGTGGGTAAACTCTGTGTAATTGATAAAGAAATAATATGACTATAACTGTCTGGTTTTCCCTCATGCTTACTTGCTGAGAGAGGAAAGACACAACAGTCAGTGATGATGGGAAGCACATAAACCAGGAATATAGTGAATGTCCTTGGAGTCCTACTGCAACAGAAATTGCAGCTGGAGCCTGCAGCAATAGAACTGTAATGTATACTTAGCAGGGGAAAAAAAGTATAAGAGCCTGGCCATTTGACAGAACTTTGTGTCTTGTTCTTAAGACTGGCCCATTGTTTTCAAAGACAGTATCTAACATTTACTGATAATTATGAGGCTAAAATGTACAACAAAATCAGCAGATGAAACATTTTCTATGGTTTTGAAAAGTATACAGAATAATCACTTTTCAATGCTACCAGTAAGTGAAGATTTTTTCTGCATCCCCTGATTTACTCAAACTGAGAAAAAATGTGTTTAGCAAGAGAAAGATACTGACGATGTTAGTGCTGCAATAATGGTGTGAAATCTGTGCAAGCATTGTGACCACAGCCTGTGACCGCTGGGGGTCAAACAAAAAGCACAGCTTGGAACACTGTGAAAGGTCGAGTGTTTATGTTTTGGGAAATAATCTCATTATATTAACTGTTGTCAATTCTGTCATAAATATTGTGGAGTCTGCAAGAACTTAGGGCTCTTAGAAGATGTACAAGTCAATACAAAAAGCACAGTCACTGTGATATAAGAGTAATGTCAGAAGATTTCAGCGTCACCAGTCTGCAGATGAGTGTGAAGTCATGGGCAATACAGAAGCTGTTGTGTAGCTGACAATAAAATGTTATACGGATTCCTTTATGAAGGGAAGAAACAAGACAAAACATAGTACTTGATAATGACCTTTTTGATCTATTCTGTCACAACAACATTATTAATGTCTATTTAACAGGGAGATTTTTCAAAAGCAATGGATATTTTGATGCCTGCAACAAAGGAAGTCTTTTTTCTATAGGTATTACAGAGAAGATCGTGTAACTGTAGATGACATGGACTAAACATCTATGTTGTGTTCATAGAATGAACAATGTTACTTAGTAGAGAATAACGAAGAAAACATCTGTTGAACTCCTTAACTGCAGCCACATAGGTATTAGGGCCTGGTCTAGTTTGGTTTCTAGTTTGCCTCTACAGCTAATGGGAAAGAAAATACTTAAGGCTGGGAAAAGGACCTGGTGCTTGTAGATGCCTGTCTCTTTCCGTTGACTGTGGATAATATACCAGATGGGTGTGCTGCCTTTCAGAAAGACATTGAAATTTTGGAGAAATGAGCAGAAAGGAATCTCATGAAGTTCAAGAAAGGAAAAGCTAAGACTTCCACCTAGGGAAGAACAACCTCATGCACCAGTACATACTGGCGACTGACAAGCTGGAAAGCAGATTTGCAGAGAAGGAGCCAGGCGTCTTGGTGGACAAGATGGAAAATGTTCCCTCATGGCAAAGAAGCCCAACTGCATTCTGGGCTGCCTCAGGCAGGGTGTTCCCAACAGGTCAAGGAAGGTGAACTTTCCTCTCTGCTCAGCACTGGTGAGGCCACATCTAGAATGCAATGTCCACCCTGGGCTCCTCAGTACAAGAGAGATATGGAGTGTCCAGCAAAGGGCCACTGAGATAACTAATGGACTAGAACACCTTTCAGACAGAGAAAGGCTGAGAGCTGGGACTGTTCAGCATAAAGCAGAGAAGGCTCAGGGGGATCTTATCGAAGTCTGTAAGTACCTGTTTCAGGAAGAGTAAAGGAGATGGAGCAGGCTCTTTTCAGTGGTGCTCAGTGACAGGATGAGAGAACTGCAGGCCTGTCAGCCTGACCCGGGAAAGGTTATGGAACAGTTCATCTTGGGGGTGATCACACGGCAAGTGCAGGACAACAGGGGGATCAGGCTCAGCCAACATGGGTTCATGAAGGGCAAGTCCTGTTTAACCAACCTAATCTCCTTCTATGATCAGGTGACCCGCCTAGTGGATAAGGGAAAAGCGGTGGATGTTGTCTA
>VZZY01010179.1:0-43579 GCA_013400335.1 Eurystomus gularis | reverse complement strand
GGTCACCACAGTACAAGAAGGACATTGAGGTGCTGGAGCGGGTACAGAGAAGGGCAACAAAGTTGGTGAAAGGGCTGGAGAGCATGCCCTATGAGGAGCGGCTGAGGGAACTGGGTTTGTTTAGTCTGGAGAAGAGGAGACTGAGAGTGGACCTTATTGCCCTCTACAACTACCTAAAAGGAGGTTGTAGAGAGGCTGGTGTTGGTCTCTTCTCTCAAATTAGTAATGATAGGAGGAGGGGAAATGGCCTCAAGTTGCATCAGGGGAGGTTTAGATTAGATATTAGGAAGAAATTCTTCACTGAGAGGGTAGTTAGGCACTGGAATAGACTGCCCAGGGAGGTAGACACCCTGGAGGTGTTTAAAGAACGAATAGATGTGACACTTGAGGATATGGTGTAGTGATTAGAGAGATGCTATGACAAAGGTTGAACTTGATGACCCTGGAGGTCCTTTCCAACCATAACGATTCTGTGATTCTGTGAGAGGTAATGAACTTTCTAATGAATGGAAAACCTCACTCGCCACAGTAACTTTTTCTCAGCTCACAGACCAACATGTTTTCTGACATATTCTTCCCCTGGTGTCATTTTTTATGTCAGCTGAAATATTTTAGCCATCTCTTCCTCCAGGAATTCAGAGACAGATATCTGGCTTAAAAAGTTAAGCTTGAACTGCTCAGTTTGATAAGTGTACAATGAATGAAAACAAGCTCTCTAGGTGAAACAGTCTAAAACAATTTTGCTCTAGCTGGAGCTGCTGGCTTGGACTATTATATTCTTTTCATTTATTGTGAAGCCTCTAATTTAATGTATTTTGATAGAAAACAGCAATTTAAGAGTTAAGAGTTGATCTCTGTCTCTGAGCATATGTGGATGAATGTCAGTTCTTTATTGATTTTTTTTTAATTTATTTTGCAACTAATTAGTGTATACTGGATACCCTCTTTCATTATAGAACCACTTCTCCCTGCTTTCATATTACCTATGGTATTTAATTCAGTTTTAAATAATTTTGTTCAACCATGATTAACTCTTGCCACCACAACATATTAATTTCCTACCCTGCTCTGAACCACCCACATGCTACAGTAAAAGAGTCTATGTGGTTTCATCCTTATTTGCAAAAGCAGCTGGTCTCAACCTGTTCCTATGCTGAGCATTTTATTTCATGCTGAGAGTGTTGCTCCACTTTTGTTTTATCATTCTAGGCTCTAAGAGGCTCCCAATAGACTGCAAAAATTCCAGCAATGCAATGGAAGGAACTAGCTCCTTAGCAGCAATCTAAATGCCTTCAGATGTCACTTTTCATCTACAGCACGGCATGAGGCTTTAGAGATTTCTGGCAACTAAAACAATACTATTAAGGGGCATATCAGATAAAGTCTGCTGTGTCTTCGCTATCTGAGACCTCATTACCTGCATTGTTCAAAGTTGATCATACTGTCTGCTTTGAAAAGAGGGATGCCCAAGCCTTCAGTTACTTATCGGTATGCTTGAAGCCCAGTAGGTCCTGGTTTTCTTTAGCATTTCCTTCATTAGGAAAAAATGAAGAATTATAGTTTTCATATTTGCATTCTTTCAGTCTTTTCCAATGGCTATATGACCTTTTTCCTCTTTTTTTTTTCCCTAACTGTAGACAACATATCTTCAGTTGGTGTTCTGTCACATGATGAAGGCATCCCCCCACCTCAAGCTCCCCAGTGAGGGGTTCAGTCCTCTAATTTCTTGCTCACCTGCATTGGTGCTGGGCTGGGACAGCCTTAAGGGTTGACTTCAGTTCCCTTACATGTGGCCTCTAAGACTGAGGAACTAGCAACATGTGTTCCCAGCACTTCAGCAGGAAAAGGAGTTTCCTGATGGAACAGCAAAAATTACAGTGTAGTAAATGCAAAATCTGACTGTGAAATGCTGCAGAACTATGTGATGATAGCAAGGCAAAGCAGCAGATAGAATATAACACTGAGGACTAATGGTGATGTTAATAAGTGCATCAGAAAAAAGACTGCCGCTACTAGACATAAATGGTGATAGGCTCTGACATGGCTCTTACTACCAAGAAAAGGGATCTTGGAGTGTGTCTAGTCAGAAATGCAAATTTCAGATCAGTCAGCGGTGGCACTCAGAAACAAACTGCATGAGACAAAGTATTGGGAACAAACCCAAAAATATTAGGAACAAACAAAAATATTGTCCCTCTTCTCTTATCTCCCTTTCCCTCATCTCCCCTGCATTCCCTTATCCTCATCTCCCCTCCTTTCACAGGTTATAGTCAATGAGAAAAAGCAAACTATGAAAAGTATGGAGAAGAATATTGTCCAACTCTCATACAAGTCCTAAGTATATGATGGCTGTATAGACAGAAAATAGATGACTGAAGAGGGATATAGTTGTTATCTATAACTTGCACCAAGAAAAATTATTCAAGATTCTTATAATATCAAAAGTAGAAGGAACTATATGAGGTTACCAGGTGACAGGAATAAAACAGTCTGGAAAAGGTTCTTGTTCACACTACATGTATATAAACTGTGGGACATATTTCTCTGAAGCACTGTGATTGTCAAACTTTACCTGGCTTCAAAAACAGAAATACCCATTAAACATGGGATGACAGCTCAGGTGCAGGAGTCCCTGAGCAGTAGGCCACTGTAGCCTGGGAGATGCCAACTGCTGTGCACTTTCCAGGTATCATGCGTTCCCACAGGGACTACTAGTAGGCCAATTATTTTTTCAGAGTAGCCCAAAATGGCAGTTCTACTGCAAACTACAGTAATATATTCCACTTCTGGTATGTGTTCCATAGATTTTACATCTCATTCCTCTATTGAGCTTTTTTTTTGTCTTTAGACTAAGGATATTAAGAGCTAATATGAAGAGATACGCAGTGCCAGAAGGTGGCAAATTTTATTGTTGGAAAAGAAAAAAAAAGTAATTCCTAATGTAGGTTTGAAAATTTATAACATGAGCTACTGATTATTATTGCATTCTTTTTTTAACAAATGCCATTGTTTTCAGTTCTGAAGGTCTCTTATCAAATTTCAGAAGTGACAGGTGAAGTTAACAGAGGACAGCAGGCACTCAACTCATGCAAAGGTGTTACCTATTTTTTTTCAAGGGCTCATCCATTTGTACCATGTACCACATCATTTTAACCAACTTTTTCTGCATAAGTGGATACAATGGCTTATGGCCTGAAGAGAAAGCATGTGTATTACTAAGAAAGATACTGATTTAATGTGTTAAAGACCAAAGGATCACGATCTGTAGCTTATTCATAGGCATAGTGCTATTCCCTTTGGCAAATAATTTGAGAGAAAGGATTGTTTAAACTTCTGGACAAGTCACCAGACTGTTTTTAAACCTCTGCTTTGTCGCAGATATCCTGTGTGTTGCTTCGTAGCTGAAAAATGAGGATACCACTTTTTTTTCATCTAATTTTGGACAATTTCTTTCTCTATTCAGTCGAGACTATTTCATTATGTGTAAGAGTAGCTTCTATCAAGGCACAATCCTAATCTTGTTTGAGATTCTTAGGTATTGCTACAATATCACTGATGTGAATAATTAAAATAAGTAATTTGTCTCCGGTAGATTTGCATTTCAAATGTATTAATTGAATATTTTTCTGTTGTAGGACAGAGTAACAGAGAATTGGAATTCTCTGCCAAATTTACACAGGCCAGCAGAACACAAACATCTGAAATTTATCAGAAATCCATTCAGCCATGGTTTTTGTTGTGTTGGAAGAACAATACAATTGAGCAGTTCTGTAATTTCATCAGCCTCTTGCATATAGCCTTATTTAAAATTTATTGTAATGAGAAATATTTATTCAAAGATCGAGGAAAACATTATAGAGTGTAAATCATTAAAGCCACTCTCAGATTATATCTTTATATTCTATTAACTTTGTACAATGACTCCAGGTTTTACCTGTTTTAGTTTAGTTCAAATAAAGGAATGAAATGCAGCTATTATGTTCTGTACATTTTGAGAGAATAGAAGCAATAAAGTGTATAAACGTGCAGAGTTGTCTCTTTTGATTTTATGTGTTTATTTTTATACAGTTTTGCATTAACAGCTTCAAGTATTTTTCCTGTATTGTCTAATAGTGATTTAGCTCTTGGTTCTCCAAAAGTCTGGACTAGAGGCACCTGACGAGTCCCACTGTGGCCAGGGTAAGCCATGTTTGAAGGTAAGTAAACTTGTGTATGAGTCTATGCAGTACGTTCCTCTTATTAGTACCTTCCTCCCAAGCTGCTGAGTCTTATGGCCCATCACTCTATCTCTCAGAGTGTGCAGTCCTCAGCACTGCAATGCTGAACTGCTGCAGCCCAGTCTTCACCAAGCAAACTCCTTTCTGTGTTCCCAGAGATGATTGTTCCCATAGCAGCCGATGTTTCTTGCTTCTGCTGAACTTTGTCTTCTTTACCTCTTTTGATGTCTGTCTCAATAGCTTCTTGCCTGCCTTTTTCCAGCCACTCTAGACTTCCCCATGGAAACCTACCTCCAACCCCACCGTGCTGCTTGCCAGCAGCTCCCGTCCAACTTTCCTCAGAGCCTGCCCCAGCTTCCCCACTTCTAATTTACAACCCAGACCAACATCTTCCTCAGTAATGATTCCTTTTTTGGCTTCTCTCCCTCCTCTCTGTCTCGCCTGTCTCCTTCCCTTTGCCTGCAGTAGATGTCCTTTGCTCTGCAAACAGCCTACCTCCTTCAGTCCTACATGGCTCTACTGCTCCTTCTAGGTGCTTGTGGTGGAAAGCAGGCCATGTGGCAGGTCATATCTGTGACAATGGCTTTTGTTGTCAGAAGCTCTGTTCCAATATCAACACATTTGGCACAAAATATAGAGTTTGGACAAGAGTATTGTGAGCCTGATGCAATTTCCATTGAAGTCAGTGGAAGTTTTCTCTCTGACTTCACTGGGTGCTGGATCAGACTCTGATGGCTGGTGACTAATGCTCTTTTCATTGGGTATTTCACAATGCAAATATCCATAGAGGAACATGACCCAGAGAAATATAAGGTACTTATTTTTCAATATTCATTCCCACTCTTGGCAACAGCAGTCTAACACAAATATTGTTTTAAAATGCTATCCCAGGAGCTTGTTTATCTCTATTCTTCACTTAGCAGCCTAGAAAAACAAACTCCCCATCTAGAAATCTGTTTGACTAAGGCAACATTTATATTAAAACAGATTAATTGAATCTTTGTTAAAATAGAATATATATTATCTTTTACTGCCAAGTTGAAACTCTTTACTACCTGGGCTCCCTTCCTACTTCTAGTAAAGCTGTCACTTGCAGTACACAGGACCATCATTTTGCTGCTGATAAAACATATACTGTGGACTGCATCCTTAACCTTAGCTGTGCAAGCTTGTATATTTATCATGTTAATACATACACCTGGAATGTGAAATTAGGGTATTATCTTGACCAAAATAAATAGCATTTAGAACACCATTGACATGTTTTCTTCCTTCTACAGGCATATTCCTCATCTAATTTGGGGCTTGTACAGTAGAAATCATTAGGGCTCCAAGTTACTATCAAATATTCCCATAAATAATATAGATGTTTTCCATCCATACTACTCTCCTGTATAGTGATAAACCTTTGTCTGTGGTGCAGTAGGACACAACATGTGAGTATGAAAGTAAAATCCACAGCCACTTCAGAAAAATACATGAAGATTAAAAAAAAAAATAAATCCACGCTTTCCATACATTTAGATTTAGCCTCAACTAATTGGCAGCTAATATCTTCACCTCTACTGAAGATGCTTCTGGCCCCCACAGGTTACTAAAAAAGAAAATAATTATGTCTCAATCTTTGTCTCCTCAGTTCTCTATCTATAAAATGGGAATAACATTGCCACCTAATTCTAAATTGATACTTTAAAACTGAGTGAATAAACATATCTATGAAGTACCCACGCTTAAGGGCAAGCTCATACCCAGTATATAATTAATAAATGTGTCTATATTGAAGACTTTGGAATAGCTATGCTAAAAAAACCCCTAAGCAATGAATAACTAAGTACCAAGAAAAAGTGGATATCTCATCATTCAGTGGATAGGGGAAAAATAGGAATTTGCAGTGTGATAATATTATTATATATTTCATCAATTAAGATTAACACTCATTGCCAAGCTAGGCACATGCTTGATATTTCATGAGTGCTTGCTTCGTATTCTTAAAATCCTTTTAACTTCGAGTGGGGTTGCCCAATTAGTAGATCAGAGAGAGGCCCTCAGGAGATGTCACCTTGCCTGTTTCTTGGCACTCTGCTCCCGCAGATTCCTGGGGGCGGGTGGGAGATGGCCATGCCTAGGACACACCATCCTGGCAATGGACACCCTCAGCATCCCAGATTGAAAATAATGGCAATATTTATTGGATCTTATTTTTTATTAATATACCTTCGTCCATTCTCCTGGAATATTATGTTGTAAATTCATATATTAGCATTAAAATTAAATAAGGAGGACAGAGGTGTTAAAAACAATATATGGAATGTGTGCATATGTCAAAGTATTACCATACTCTTAACTGTCAGTTTCAGTGATATCTGTGCAATGCCAAAGTATAAAACTGCAGTATATAAAATACAAAACCTGTAAGAAGATGGGACTGTTTTCTCCAGATATATTATTTTTATTACCATAAATTAGTGTTATCAAGTTTTATTAGCCTTTTTTGTAAGAATAAAATTTGTGTGGTCTAATTTATTGTATTGATTACAGAATGATGAACTGCTTTGGCCTTTTCAATATGCTGCTATGGGATTGGTTATCCATTCCAGTTCATTCCTGCAAGCTACTTTGGTTTAAACATGAAAGAAGTGGAAGACCCAGCCAATAAAATTACATAGCTGTAGAAAGGTTAAAGAACTATGCAGTGTTTGACTAAATCTGACAAGCATTCAAGTTTGGATTTCTTATTATTATGACAAAGATGGTAATGGGAAGAGAAAACAGCAGTATCTAATCCATTTTTATGACAGTGATTCTAATTAAACTGGAAAGTATATAAAAGCAACCTGTTCTTATTATAATCTATATATCCTTATCTTACAGCCCTTCCTTGATTCTTCTAATTTAGAGCCATATACTAGTATAACCTTTGGACAGTGATTGTTTGGGAAACATGCAAGACAATGCATGACTTACACATCTCTAAAGACATTCATATCTACTGATATTAATATTCTAGACTAGAAAAGGAATGGTTTAAAGTACAGATAACTATTACTGCTTGATGTTCCCCAAAGTGAGCACACGTCATATGAATCTTTTGTGAATCATTACTCACATCAGTTAATAGGATTGATCTTTACTTTGGAGTGACCAGTGATTCTAGATTCAGGAGTTTCTGTCTTCCATTAACTCAGACATTAACTTTCCTTAACAAAATGGATGATAAAATTGAAATGAAATTATAAGAATCAATCATTTTAATCAGTATGGTAATATATAAAGGAATCCGCTTCCTACATAACTGAATGAAAATGTAGGACTGGCTAAACATTTAACCATGAAAAATTATTTTTTTATTAAATTAAGGGTTGTTTTTTTAAAAACAAGCCTGTCCTACATAGAAAATGTAAGGTTTTAATTAAGTTTATTATTGTGATCTACATATTGGCATAAAGTTTATTTTTCATAGACAAAATAAAGGTCATATTTGGCAAAGTATTTTTTTTTAATCGCCTACACAGACAGTTCTGAAAAATTCCTGAGAAGTAATGGCTGAATGGCTACCATTTAAAGCCTCAGTCATGCAAAAATTTTTAATATATGCTCACCTATAAGCATAGGTACGAAAGATTATCCATGCTGAGTTAGCTCAGCATCTTGCAGTAGTCAGAAATGAAAGCTCATGGCAGAGTACAAACAAGAAGATGTCTATAGAACTATAAGAAATGTCTGTGGCATTAAATGATGAACACAAATGGTATTTGAGAATGGTCTTAGCTACTGATACAGTTGAATTTAGAAAAGTCCTTCTGTTCTTAGACACATGGTATAGCACTACAGCTCTTCCTCTCTCACGAGTGTGTGGATCATGCTGTTTATATCTGTCTAGTCCTCAGCCTAATGTTGCTGTTCTCGCACTTTGCCCTCAGAGTTTATAATAGCTCAGTACATTACTGTATGAGGACCTACCAAGTTGACTGGAAACATTCTAGGAGAAAAGCAATTTCATTTTTATCTAGTATTTAATGTACTTATCTTATATTTAGTCTTGCAGATCACAATGTCTGGGTTGCAAGCAATGATATACTACAATTTCCCTTTTTTTCATTTAAAAAGGGATATTTTCCTTTAAAAGTTTCCTACTGGTAAATATTTGTCATGATAAAAAGCATAGATGTCTTGTGTATTATTAAAAAAGTAAACAGATTTCTGATTGATTTGCAAGTTCTACTCAAAGCTTTTTGCATCCCAGCTGGGTTCATCACTTTGTTTCTGATACGGTGACATCACTATGAATTTGAAAAGTTAGCACAAACAGTTTCAGTTTGCAGTGTATGATGGACAATAACCATGTTATCAACAGATTGTCTATTTTGTTCCTTTATAAAGGTGGTAGGCCTCTGAGAAGATGACTGTTGCTTGCTTTGCCGGGTGCAGACAGAGCTTTTTGAAAGATGATGTGCTCCTTGAAAGCCATTGCACACACAAAGGAAGCAGAGAGAAAGAAGGGGATACATGAAAAAGCAGTGAACAAGGAGGTGCTGGAGCCCCCAGCATAAAAAGGACTTGGATCTGCTCAAGTGGGTCCAGAGGAGGGCTATGAAGATGATCAGGTGGTTGGACCACCTCTCCTTTGAGGACAGGCTTCTCAGCCCTGAGTCGGGCTTGTTTAGCCTAAAGAAGAGAAGGCTCCGGGGAGATGTTATAGTGGCTTTCCAGTATGTAAAGGGGGCCTACAAAAAAGGTGGAGAGGGACTTTTTATAAAGGCATGTAGTGATAGGGCAAGGGGTAAAGGCTTTAAACTGAAAGAGGGTAGATGTAGATTAGATGTTAGTAAGAAATCCTTCTTTATGAAGGTGGTGAGTCATTAGAACAGGTTGCCCAGAGAAGTTCTGGATGTCTTCTCCCTGGAAGTGTCCAAGGCCAGGTCAGATGGGTCTTTGAGCAATCTGGTCTAGTGGAAGGTATCCCTGCCCAAGACCCCAGTCCCCCTGTTTAAACAGGATAATTTTTAAGGTCACTTCCATGCATGCAGCTAGGCTTCTGATAGGATGGAAAAAGACTTTCTGGTGCCTTTGAAGAGACTTTGTGGAGTTTGTTGCAACACTGAAAGCTGTTGAGGTGCTGATCTCAGGTTAAGCCTGGTGGAAGACCTCATCTGCAAGAAAGCAGTGGGTGGGGAAGGTCCATCCAAGACCCCTTTAGATTGCTTTGGGGTTACACAATAATGAAAATTTCCCCTCAAAGCTCTGGCCTGACCTAGGGTCTTATCAAGCTTTTTCAGCTGAATTAGTGTAATTTTGTGCTTTGATATCCTGAGATCTAAATGTCTGCAGGTGCTGGCTCATTAAAAGTATTAATGATGCAAGCATGATTCCCAGGGGCATGGGGTCAAAGAGCACTGTGAACTTGGTACAGGCTTTTGCATGGGGAAAGTAGAGGTTACAACTTAGGTGCATGCATTTTGCTGCTGTGGAGCCTGAGACTGTTGTGAGTATGAGTTTTGACTTTCAGCTTTAGTAACAGGCCACAGTTTAACTTGAATTTCCAGGTTCAAATCCTGCAGGTGATGGCTTACTCAACTAATAATGGGGCTGGAGATACAGTGCTGTTGGGATATACTTGCTAAATGCACCATTACTATAATGGTTTGTAATTAGACATAATCACCATATAAAATGCTAATAGAATAAATGTACCTGATATATTTTCATGCTTCTGGCAAAAGTCCTCTAGACATGCCATTTTCTCAAGGGCATGCTGAGCAAAAGTAGACTGAATAAAAGAGGGTATGGCACTCACTTCCTGCTATTGTTTCTCTTTTGAAAGAGAATTATTGGTGGTTTGAGTTTAAACTGATGAAAACATTAGGTGTTATTCTACTCCCAGTCTCTGCGCATGTGTCCTGGTGTCTTGTGTAGCAATTAGCTTATGGGGCTATGACTCTGCTTGTCAAGAAAATGATCCAGGTAGAAATTAGTACTGTTTTATTATTGTCAGATTACATTCTACTCTTTTAGATCTTTCCTTGTGGCAGGAGTAAACACTTAGTGTGAGGATTTGGGGAAAGAGGCAGGGAAAAGGGCAAGATAGTTCTTTTGGCAATGATGTTTGCTTGTGTCAGCTTAAGTTAATTGTCAATAGTAACCCAATTTAGAAGGCAATAGCAGTGCAACCGAAAACCTTCTGCTTCTTGTGTGCACACACCAGACTCAGTTACTGTTGTTTTGTGTAGGATACAGGGATCCATCCACACGTTCCTCTGTAACCTGGGAAAAAAAGATGTGAGGTCCCTGCATCCTTTTTCCACACACGCGTAAGCTGATAGGTGCACCTGTGTATACTCTGTTCTTCTGCTTCACATCTGAATACTTGTGGGCTCAATATACTCAGGGCTAGTTTCCCACACAAATGCTCTCTCTCTAAATAAACCATATTTCTTTTCAGTTTCTTATCCCACATTTTGATTTATTCCTTTTGTAAATAGGCAGGTCAGCGATCTCTGGGTGTAGAGAAGGTTTTGATAGCTTTGGCTAGTTTCCATGTCAGTTAGCAGCAGAGTGTCATGTGTCTGCCTAGTGAGAAGAAGGAGGACTCTGTATCTGATCTAGCCACCCTTTACCATCTGTGGTTGATGTGATGACTAACTGGCTTACTCAGTTCTTACTCTGACACCAGAGAAAATAAAAAGAACACTATAGGGAAAAGCAATCAGTTGTGCTACTTAAGTTGATTTCTCTTTTCTTCATGCTATGTAATCTTCATTTCAAATAGAAAATTCAGTTAGTTTTAGTTAGAATAAACCCAGCATCATATCTGGCACATTGTTTACAGATATGAGAAGAAAGGTAGGAATACATAAGCCACATGCTAACATTTTTCCTTTTAAACCCGTGGATAAACTACTACAGCTGCTATTACACCTGGGATGTATGGAGGAATGGAAGATCACTGTCAAATATGCCAATCTTTTGATAGCTGATATTTTTATAATCTTCCTGCATTGTTGTCATTAGATTATTAATTAATTCTTTTGGAGCTCTGGAAATACAGGAGGAAAATCTTGCTGTATGTTCTCTGTACTGGTTTGCTAAATCTCAAAACATTTAGATCTTTATAAATGATTCAAAAATGATAGAATTGCATACTGGTTTGGATATTATAAAAGGATGGGTTATATCTAGTGTAAGACTGAACATCTTTTATTACTGCCAGATCTGTAGCAACTCAGTAGAAGATTTTTCAGATGTATTAGCAATAAGATGTCACCAGCATAAATTGTTATGTAGTGACATCACTTTTTCGCTTATGTGAAATCTAAGGTTACCGTAAATCAGCTCTACAAAAAATGTGAAACTTAGTTAAGTAATAGGGATAAGAGAAGGTCAGTGTTAATACTTTTGTTTTTCTCTATATTGCTACTAGCAGATGATTTGCATGATGTTTATGTCACTAATACCTATTATTGGCTTGTGGGAGTTCTGCTTGCTGGTTTTAGTAGTAACAGCAGATGCAGTGGCACAGTACAGGTGGAAGGAGGTTTTAAACAGATAACATTCACAGGCATATAGAAACTTCTCAGCTCTAATTGTTTTCCCTTGTTATATAACTTGGGATAGATGAAAACTCAGATTTTTAAAGTGTTGAGGACTGCAACTCTTAACATGCAAGCAGTTGGTCCCTGTTTGAAATCCAGTTTTCTCCACTGTGTCCCTACACAAGAAATTTAGAAAACTGGGCTCCTGAAAATGGATGGACAAATACCAGCAAGGTGAGTAAGAGTTAAGGAAAACAGGTGAAGAATCACAAACTCTGAAACTCCCTGCATGTAGACTCCCTGGGTCTTGCATGCTTTAGGAAGACATCCCCACCCAGGATCCATATCTTGGACTTATTTCCTAGCCTCCCTCCTTGGGAGGTGTGATTTTTGAGTGCTCTCAGGCAGTGGGAAGGCCTGAAACACACTTTGCTGTTTCCTGCATCAGTGCTCAAGCTGTTGGTGAACTACTCTGTTAAAGAGGGGCTGTAGCTGTTGCCAATACTAACATCATTCCAATTGAAGTATTAACTGATGTTGTGTTTTGCATGCAGCTTGATTCAACTAGATCAAGGTGAGATATGGCAATGATGTCAGTGCTTGGGAGTCTCTGAACAAGAGTAGAAACAAAACTTTCCTTAGGTATATGTGGACTTAAGATATCTTCAGGGTTAGGCAAAAGAGATACTGAGACTCAGTTTCAGATGGCTTTGCCTCTTTTCTTTCTAATTCTACTTCTTAAAAACAATTTGATTCTAAATGTTAGTTTTCATTTGGAATGATAGCAGAGTTGATATTAACTTTTCGAAAAATGTGTTTTTCTGTGACTTTGTTTTCTTGAAAATAACAAACCACAAAAATAAGGCCATACTCCTACTTGGTTAAAAAAAAAAAAAGGATTAATTTTGACAAATCAACTTAATAACAGTGCATCCCACAAAATTATTCTGATGCTTAATTGCTGTATTTGAAATATCTGCAGTTCTTATGAGGTTTTCAGATATATAATAAGCAAAATGAAAATGGCTGCAGTTTCAAATAACAGCAAGCTATGTGAGAGCTAAATATTTATTACAAGATCCAATCAACTAAACAAATTTATGAGCTGAACTACTATGGTAAAACTTGTTAGGCACAAGTTATAGCTAATATTGCCCTCTAATGTAGAGGTAACAAATGAACAGTTAAATTTTAAAAGTCTAAATGCTATATATTCTTTTTGTTACCTTCCAGCTTTGCCTGCACAAATGTGTAGAGTTTTTTGAGTTATGTTTAACACCCACAGAAGAAAAATTCAGATTTTCCATTCACTTTAAAGGTAGATAGCTTGTTTATTAGTCATTTTAGAAAAAAAACAGTGATTTTCCTGTCAGCTTTGGGATCCTAGTGATCCTAGGTTGTCCTAAGAGACATTTAAAAAATATAAAATGTTGGAAGATTTTTGAAAAATGTAAAATGTATGCTGCAAAATTAAAAAAAGCTATTTATGAAATTATGATTTTTTTATAAATAGGCAAGGACCTACAGGGTTACTTATACAGAAAAAATGGTATTATTTCCAAAACACTGTTTTTAAGGACAAGCAGACTAGTGAGATAATAGGTTTAGAAGTAACAATAACATCTAGCAGTAAAATAGATTTCAGAAATCTGTATCCTTCAGATGATTCATGTGTTGTAAACTGCTTGGAGGAGAGACCACTTTTCTGCTGTGCTTCTGGAGTGCCTCAGTACAAGGTACACACTGGTGCCTGAAGCTTTATACAGTTTTGCAGTATAAATACTAATGGTGACACCTACTAATTGTTCTTCTAAAAGAAAAGCCATGACTAGAACAAAAATCGTCCATTCCGTCTGAAATGAATTAATGCAGTGTGAAGACTTCTGTACCTGTGTGTTTTTATACCCAGTGAAAAAAAAAGAGAGAAACTGCTACCAGAATTTTATAGGAAGCATCAAAGTTTTTGCTTGTTGTGACATCAGATGATCTGTCAGCAATTTTTCCCTTAAATATGTGATGTGTTTGCAAAGTTTTAACTTTACAGACTGAAATGTGACATCCAAGTGTCTATAGGGAATCACTTTGTTTAGCCAAGAAGCCAAGAAACGTGGATTAACTCAATGTAAAAAAAAAATTAAAAAAAATCAGGATGATTTAAATGTACTGATGTAATGTTTTTCCTAACATGTGGTTAAAGGAGGGGTTATGTCATGATGTACTAGCTACTGACACTATCACATGGAAAATTAACTTCTGATCAAATGCTTCCAGATCAGATACTATAGGATTACATTAACTTGTGGATTGTCTCAGTGGCGTCTCTTTCAGATGTAGATCTTCAGATGTCTTAATTACAGTAAGTATTTTTACTGGGTACAACAGTTCAACAGAGTTACACTCAGGATTAATTTGCTAGGTTGCTTTAAATAGCTTTCTTGCTCCATTGAAAAGCATCTGAGCATTCTAGTTCTTGTTACTGTGGGTAAGCCAATATGCCATGGAAATGTTTGCTAAAATGAGACTGAAGGAGTTCTAATTAACTTGTCTTGAGTGGTGAACATGGTTATACTGCTTCTGATACTTAACTGAGCTTGAATATCAAGCATTAAAAAACATCTTGAGAGAAGCTTATTAACTCAAACTTTGATTTGGTACAACAAAACTTTGTATGATACACCATCGTCCAGATTTTTCATTTTATCATCTAGCAGTTGTATTGTAGTAGCCAGGAAGATGTGAATACAGGCTGGACAAATCTGTAGTGAGAAAGTAATATATTTTATTAGACAGAGATAGAAGAACGTGAAAAAATCATCAATACAATAAGAATACCAGTCAGGGCTTCACCTTCTGAGTCCCACTTGTAAAACAGTCCATGTAAAAAGGGACAGAACAGGCTTTCTTAATCCTTGATTATGTGGAGATTTTGACACTTAGGTTCCAACCAATTCTTAGCCAGCAGCCAAACTATCTGCTTGCTGGTCCTGCCTTGTGTTGTACATGTGACACTGGTTGGAATGGATGCCTCAAGCTAGGTACCCACACCATAGTCAAACTACTTTGCTCTGAGGAAGGATATGGGGGAATCTTTATCTTTTTGCATAATAGCCTAAAGGGTAAACTCTTACTCAGAAAATGGAAGAGATTTCCCTGTCTCCCACGTTCTAACAAGGATGGTCTTACACTTCCAGAATGCTATAATCACCAATATTGGGTGAGATTTTCCTGTCCCTTGCATTCTAGCAAGGATGATCTTGCACCTCCAGAGTGCTATAATCACCATTATTGGGTATTCTGCTCTATCTGCCAATAAGATTTGGTCCATTGTGCAGACAGCAACACAGGAGCCACAGGCCTGGAAAACCAGTCTGATGGTAGCTGAGGCTGAGTCCAGATTCTAGCAGTTAGTGCTCTCATGTTAAGATTCATATTCCCAGGACTCTACAAAAATGCAATAAATTATGGTCTAATCCTCAATGTCCATAAGTTTTGCAAGGAGTGGGAACTGAAACACTGGCAGACTTTTCCCTGGTCCTCCTCAGGACTCATGATTGTATGGTATTCCCTCCTCGATAGTAAGGGTAGCCACAGACTACAACTGTGAGTTAGCTGTGTGGTGATCTGGGTTCTAGAAGGATGGAAGTGCTCAGTGTTGTCTGTTAGTTCCTTAAACATTCACCAAAGGTAGAGCTTCATTTAGGTGTCGTTACAGTGCCCTCCGGAGGTCTTCGGGGCCACCTACAAGTTGTCTTTGTAGGGAATTTGTGCTTACACTGTTGTCCTCAAATTAGTGGAGCTGCATATAAACTGATGCTCACTACAAAGCACTACAGAGTCAGGAGCATTCAAAGGAAAAAGAAGAAAGATAGGCGAAATAGCAAAGACAAATTCTTCCCCCACGTCTGAGTGTTGGGAGGAGAAGAGGGGTCAAAGTAATGGGGAGTGTGGAGGTAAGTGAAACTTGGAGTGGAGGGAGATGAATGATGAACAATTAATGATATGCAGATGCATGCTAGAAGGTGAAGAATGAGTATTGGGTAGCAGTGATCAGAAGAGAGTCCTCATAATTCATATTCAACTGGGTCATTCATGTGTTGCTGTCTTAAAGGTATAATAACAGGACACTAGCTAATAAACGCTTTCTGTATAGATCAGTAGCTAGATTTACTCTACAAATGTCTTGTATTTTCCAGTCTGCTAGTGTTTGGATACATTAAACAGTTCACTGTCCTCTCTCGTAAGGTAGAACCATACCAGTACAGATTAGGAGGTGATCTGCTAGAAGGCAGCTCCATGGAGTCCTGGTGGACAACAAGTTATCCATGGGACAGCAATGTGCCCTTGTGGCCAAGAAAACCAATGGTATGCTGGGCTGCATTAAGAAGAGTGTGTCCAGCCGATCGAGGGAGGTCCTCCTCCTCCTCTACTCTGCCCTAGTGAGACCTCACCTGGAGTACTGTGTTCAGTTCTGGGCTCCCCAGTTCAAGAGGGACAGAGATCTACTGGAGAGAGTCCAACAGAGGGCTACGAGGATGATTAGGGGACTGGAACACCTGCCTTATGAGGCAAGGTTGAGAGACCCAGGGCTTTTTAGTCTGGAGAAGAGAAGACTGAGAGGGGATCTAATTAATGTGTATAAATACATGAGGGCTGGTTGTCATGAAGAAAGGGGCATCCTCTTTTCACTTGTGCCCTGCAATAGGACAAGGGGCAATGGATGCAAGCTAGAGCACAGGAAGTTCCACCTTAACATGAGGAGGAACTTCTTGACTGTGAGGGTTCCAGAGCACTGGAACGGGCTCCCCAGGGAGGCTGTGGAGTCTCCTTCTCTGGAGACTTTCAAGACCCATCTGGATGTGTTCCTGTGTAACCTGCCCTAGATTCTATGATCCTGCTTGGCAGGGGGGTTGGACTCGATGATGTCCAGAGGTCCCTTCCAACCCCTGACATTCTGTGATTCTGTGAAAACTAACTCTTAATGAGAGCAACAGGTCTAATTAAATGGTCTGTCTTAGGAGTTGCCTTTGTTGTGATTAATTTCTCCATGATGATCCATCTTAGTAGCCAACTGAAACAAGAAAAAATAGTAAGTCTCAGGTTGAAATTACTTGGAATTAATCAGTGCATAATGGTTCCCAGATGAGACTTGTACCGTTTCTCATACAAGTCTGCAGTTTGTTGACAATGGCACAGTTTACCCATCTTTCTCTAAGTGAAAGGATAGCATTTTTCATGCAGGGAAAAACATCTCACAAAAGCAACTGAAAAGCCACCCAGCTTATCCAGACCAGAATATGGTCTGATTTTTTCTTCACTCTAATGAAGTTTGTATTCGACTTGTTGCAGGGGAACTGAATAAATAAGAAATAATTTAGTGTGAAAAAAATCTAAGTGGAATGGTGATTCCCCATAAGATAATGGAATCCAGGGACACCATGTGCACAGAAGATAATGGGGTTTTGTTGCCTACCTCCCTTTTGTGTTTTTGAAAGCTTTTGTCTAAACTCTTGTTCTTCTGTTGGCTTTTCAAGGAAAATTTATTAAACAATTGGACAAATTAGTTGCATTGTAGTCAAGCTGGTGAAGCTCTTCAGATGACAGAAGAGCTATGGTAATTTTTACCTCTGTCATGATTTTGGGCTTTTCTAGTTGTGCTAGCAGTAATGGGATGTATGTGTGGGTGTTGGGGTTTTTTGGGTTGTTTGGGGTTTTTTTTGCATTAGGAAGCCTGTTGTATGCTTCATATGTTTAACAGTTGCCTTAAAAACAATGGGCTGATTTTGTTCTTAGCTCTACTAATCTAAATCTAGAGTAACAGCCAAAATGATTGATTCACTTAAACAGTAAAATCAGAACATTTGGTAATCTACTTAGCTGATAGAAGTAATAACATTGTCATTTTTCCTGCTGTATATAAAACAAGTTCCTCCACCACAGCACACAGTTGTCTGTGATTTCTCTTCTCTTATTTTGGCGTTGCTTCATAGCACTTCAGTGAAATGAGTTTCAGTTTACACTAGAAGGCTGCAAAAGGAAGGCCCCTTCCAGTATCCTTAGGGAAGGCAAAGTGTATTTGTAGAGAAAATACATGAAGTAACAGGAGTGATAATGTGTTTACTTTGCTGTCTTCACACAAACACTTTCATAAATATAATTGAGGAGGAAGGCATTGCTCTTGGCAAACAAACTTGTATCAAGTTCAGGTGTCTGGAAAAGTTTATGCTTTTTCCCTGCTCTATCTGTTTTGCAAGCTTTCATAGTACAGAGGAGAGCTAACATGAGTTTCAAGGTGCTAAGAAGAGAGAAAACATAAGAGCATAGGCTTTGATAGAACATTTCATTGGAAATGCCTGCCCCTGGCTACTTTTCAGAAAGAAGTGTTGCCTAGACTTACACTTGTACTCCTAGGGGAAAGAAGGAATGCTGGAAAGCAGAGTTCAACAATAGATGAACCCACCCAAATGAAGGAAATTGCTGTTTTCTGCCTCCCTGGCTATTCCTACTAAGGGAAAACATACATTTCCCAAATTAGATTCTGGAGTTTCTTCTATATCTTGATAAAGAAGTTTGCCCATCATCTTCCTATTAGCAGTTTCTTAGACCATTGCTTTTCTCTTTGTCAGTCCACCTTGAGACTGAGAAAACTATCTCTGTGGCATCTACTGGCATTGTTTGGATTGAAAAGTAATATCCCGAATAATGTTCATATATTTTTGTCACCTTTTAATATGATTTAGAAGGTGGAACCAGGAAAGCTACCATCATGTGAACCAACACATGCTGTGCAGGTCAGGGAGAGCATTTAGATCCCAACATGTAACAGTTTTATCTAAAGAACTTTCTCTGGGATTTCAGGGGAACAGCAAGCAAAAGTTGAAGGGATCACTTTGGCAGAGCTGGTAAGATGGCTTGTGGATAAGTGTGTACCTCAAGGAGAAGTACAGAATCACTCTTTCTCAGTGAGCTTCTATGAATGCAGTAGCTATGTCTTCTAAAATAGTCTTGGAAGATGTAGCCCAGCTGCTGATGTAGCAGTGAGGTTAGGGAAAGCTGAATCGTGAGTGCCTGTCTTCCCTGCTCTTGCAGAGGAACAGAGCTATAATTTCTCCTGATCCCTATGTAGGCCCCACTGAAAGAAGGAGAAAGTATATTCCACCTTTGACACCACTTTCATATAATAGCCTGCTGAAAAAGGCACAAATATAAAACCGACGAAAGACCATGGTCTATTTTCTAGCCTGGTCTACATATTGAATTAAGCAATAATCCTCTGGAAAAAAACAAACCCACATACATCAAATAATACACATAATGGAGCTAGGGGAAGAACAAATTTCTTTTTGCCACAATGTTGAACCTTATTTTCATTTGTTTCAAACAAATCACAAAATATTATTCCTGAAATAGCTGTCTAAGAAATGTGTTGCAGATGTACATGGCATTTCAATTCTGCAGTACTAAATTGTTCCTACTTTTAAATCAAGAAAAAGCATATATATTTGAGTTAAAATTTGGTTTTAAACTGAAGAATTGGGTAATTTGACATTGGTGAGCTCTTTTTCCTTGGGAATGAAGCATAGACCAAAATGATTGAATATTGAAGTATTTTGATTTTAATGGAATTGCATTTTCTGTTAGAGAACTGCCTAGCTGAAGCTATTCTGACAGCCTGGAATGGTGTCACTTGAGTAAATAGAGGTCAGTAACTAAACCACTCACTTGAATAAACAGACTAACCGTTGGTATTAGTAGGTAGTTCTTCCCTCTAGAGGAGAAAATCTTTATGCTTTCAGTGTTCTGGCTGTTTCATGACAGTAGAAGGATAAGAGTGTTTGGAGTACCAACATTCAGAGAAAAATGTGTCTTGTAGTGATTTGTAGATAGTTTTGTGTAGATAGTTTAATTTAGTTTCTTACTCTTCTGCTCTACTCCAACCCAGTCATGCTTGCCATCTGTATTTGTGTTTATCTATCCCTGTTCCCTCCTGCAGCCTTCCTGCTTAGACATAATGTCACCTATACTTAATCTTCAGAGCTCTGAATTTCTAAATAAGCAATGATCAACTGGCACAAAATGGTATTCATAGTCTCAGTTCCCTTAACAAGTGGCACAGTAAAGAAAAAAGCAAACAGGCAATTTGGCCACCAAAGTGAAGTGTGTTCTCTGCAGAGAAAAAAATCATTCCCTGTTGCTGCTAAATGAGCATATCTATTTTTATTTCAGAGTTCACAAATGAAAACTTTCAAGGAATCATGATATCACCATGTTTTGATCTCTTTTACTTAAGGATAGATAGCACACTTACTTTTCTGTGTCAGAAAGTTTGGGCTTTTGGAGCCTATTGATAAAATTGGACTTGCTTCTTTTTTTAAAAGTAGGGCTAAACAACCTGGTTTTTCCTATTCTTCCACTGAGGGGAGGAGAAAGCTCTCAGCATGGCACAAATATCTGTTTTGGAAAGGTCTAAATTTAAAGACAGAATCTAAAAAGCAACTGGAAACCGAGGTGTTAAACAAAAAGAACAAGTACACGTTTACTACCTCCATCATTACTCAGTAACTCAAAGATTTTATAGCCTGTTTACAAAGGCCACATACAGAAAATCTGCAGCTTCTCCCAAGTTCTATACCACTGCTGGGCCATTTACTCCCTCAGATGACATCATTCAGGTCACAATTAGCCCCTAACAAAATGAGTCTGGGCAAATTATCCTTTGCATTCAACAAAATGCAGATGGGGGAAATAGTCATGTATTTTGTGAACAGCTTCCTTGTACTCCAGGAAGGGATGTCACCCTGTAAATTAGTCCTTTGCAATCTGTCATTTCTGATCCATAATGGTAAAATGACCGTCCAGCTAAACAATTTGCAGAACGCTTGAAAACCCTTTTGCTACTATTGACTGCACATGAGTCAAATTTACAACTGATTGCTTAATCAATCTGCACCTTGGATTCTGTATGCTGTCCCTGTTCTGTTTGAATAAAGCAACTAGGTAACTAAGCCTGACATGCATGGCCTTCTGCACTAAATAATTTCTTGAGGTTTCTGACCTCTAATCATCCTCTCTGATACAGGAAAGCCAAATAACTTACCTGCCTGTTTTGTGATCTCCTGTACTCGTACTGTAGTCTTCTTCCACTTAAGTGCAACAGAGTTCTTTCTTGGGTAATGTCTCATCAGAAAATGGCTTAGTTAACCAAGATATTTTAAAAATAATTGTGGAGGTTCAAAGTGTGAAATCACTTGGAGACATATTAAATAATGCCAAGTTATTCTGCTTTCAAAACTAACTGTATCTGTCCTTTGTTTGTACAACACCTAAACTTGATTCTTCTCTAGAAATAATTTAGCAAAAATTATATTCTATGTATGATTGATAAATTTTTAAAAAATAGATGTCTCTTGCATTAAGAGCAGATCACTGGGTGTGCATTGGTGACAGACCACTATAGGCCAGATAAAATAAATCAACAGTCTTGGAACGATGACCTTCTGCAGTGAAAATTTCCAGCAGGAAATCCCCTTTTGGGCAATGCTGTAAATAAAGGAATTCTGTCATTCACAGGGGACTCCCACTGAGTCTTTCCCAAAGGGGAAGGTTGGGAGCTGATCACAGACAGCTTTAGACAATCCATCTGTTCCCCATCATGAGATTATTTCGCCATCCTGGTCTCACATTGCAGCAGCGTTGTGTGATAGAAGAATATTTACCACCAAGGTTATCGCATTGTAACAAAGCATATGGGCACTTTAAAACCATGAGAAAACAGCTGTCTCTGCTCTGTTGGAGGAAAGCATGCAGGTAAGGAGTATTAGTTAATGTTTTAAATAGATTCAGCCCAGTAGGTGTAAAGATGGTCTCAGCTGGAAGAAACTGAAGAAGTATAGGAGGCAGGATTGGTTTTCTGGAAACCAGTACCGTCTTAACCCACTGCCTATTAATTTGATGATGAGAGGTGCATAAATTACTTTGAAGTGAACTCATGAAATGTCAGTTACAAACTAGGCTTTGTTCTTCTAGTCCTGTAGCTCTGCTGCCTGTCCCACATCCGCCCTGTATTTCTTGTATTAAATTTCTTCATAAATTGGAAAAAAATACGAGCACCCACTAATGTGAAAACGAAAAAGAAGGGGGAGCCTCTCTGCTGAAGACAGGGTAGGTGCTTAAAGGCTTGGATGTCTCTTTCTCCTCCTACCGACAAAGGAGCCGCCACAGCCCCGGGCGGGAGCCGGGAGCCGGGGCCGCCCGCGCTCCCCGTCCCGGCAGTCGCGACAGTGGTTTTGTCCTGCCACCTCGTGGTGTTGGGCGAGTCGGGCAGGAGCTGCTGCTTGCGACAGCCGAGCTGAGGAGGCATCTTGTGCAGCAGCCGGTGGAGGGGTGCCTCGCTCCGATTTAAATAAGGGCTCTCTGTCAGGGTGTGGGTCAAACTGTTTTTCTTCTTAACAGGTATCTCCCTTTAGTGCAGCTACTGGGTTTGCAAAATTGCCAGTCAGGATAAACCTCTAGTCCAGTCTGCCAGAGTGCATTGATTTCTCCACAGGAAAGCAGAAAATGGAGCAGTTAACGGATAGTTTGATAAGAAAGAGAAGTGCAAAGGAAGACAGAGACAACAGAAACTCTGTCTATAAATGAAACCGGCTTCGGGCCGGATGCTGCGGTGTTGTTCAGCAGCGCCTATGCTGAATCCCTGCAGAGGCCAGTGGCAGACCTAGGAAACAACGAGGAGAAAGACAGAGGTTGTAATTTTCAGCAGTCCTTTGGTTTACATCAGACAAGTTTGTTGGCTGGTGTTTGCTGCCACTTTTTAACCTAGAATACAAAAACCCCTACCATATGGGCTCATGAGACTAAATTAAGAAACGGGATAGATGTGGTAAACGACATCCAGTAAAAAAAAAATAAAAATCTATGTGCAGGACAAGAAATTGCTTCTTTGGCAGATTGCTACTGGCTTTGTTCTTCTGTGTTTCTTGAACTGAATCCAACGGGAAAGAGGCTAGAATGCCTGTCAGAAATATCTTGGCAGGTTCTAAGCACCTTCTTAATCCTTACCACATTAGTAAGACAGTGGATGCTATAAAATGTAGAAACATCACAACAGATAAAAGAATGCCTGTTGTAAGAGGAGGTAGCTCTGCAAAATTACAAGTATCTAACATTGCTTGGTTATTATCTTCAGGTTACAGCCATTCAACTCCAGTTGCTTTAAAGTACTTTGAAGTTATGGTTACTGTTATAGATAATATCTATATAAACTGGGGAGAGTTTCATATAGGACAGAAATGGATGCATACAGTCACTTTAACATAGGAGCCTAGGACTCTTGGTTCAGATTACAGAAGCTAGAGAAGACAATTCTCTTTGTTTCCATCTTTGTTTTCTGAATGTGACATGTGGAAAGGGAAAGTAGTGATGCTGACTTTGCCAGCCTAAAAACGGGGAAAGAGTTGAGAATAAGGAAGTGCATTGAAAAGATCCATGACAAAATAATGAGGCAACAGTGGGAGAGGAAAGCTGTTATTTCTCAGCCTGAGCTTCTCTCCTGACTGGACAGAAGCTCTCTGTTGCCTTGAATCTACCATTTGGGGGATACTTGAGCTGGGAATGTTGTAATAACTTCCATAATTTGTTTGGAAAGTGGGATGAGTTATTAATATTTCATTAAAAAAATGTTCCAGACAAACAATCCTTCTGCCTTTTAGTATGAATTGACAGAATGTGGTACCGTTCTGTCCATTGTACCTGTCAGGGCTAATCCAAGAGACATAGGCTGAGAGTTTTAAGAGGTGTAAGAAAATCAGAAGCAAAGTTTTTAGACTCCATTCATAATGATGACCAATAGTAGTTGCAGTACCACATGCTATTATTTTCAGAGATAATCACTGATACAAAATTGAGGGAATTGTATTTCAATTTGCACTAAGATAGCCTTGCACAATTTCAGTGAAGTTTGGGTGCATCTTGGGAGGACAGAAAGACATGGAGTTGTGTACCAATAATACAAAAAAATACAATGCCTGAGTCCTAGCACTTTTCCAGGTCTATGTCTTGTCCTTATTAATGTTCTAAATAATAGAAACACTAATGATGATATGCCCATGGAAGGAATGGACTTGCTTGCAAATATATCTTCTCTGGTCCTCAGTCTGCTCTCCTTCTCTCTCCTCATGGGGCACGTACCTTTTGATCATACTTTTCCTTGTTACTGATCTTTACTAGGAACCCTCTTTCTTTCCTTTTCTATTTCCTGCTTAACCTCCCTGAGAAGCTTGTTATCCATACAAAGACAAACAAGGCAATGTTCTAAGTGCCATCAATACAAAAAAAAATTTAGTCCTGTAAGAGGCAGAAAAGGTTTGGAGAATATGACTGAAGAGATCTAGCTTGCTAAAACTCCATGTAAAGGTCAAAAAATATAGGAACATTCAGGTGTTTCATTTGGAAATTACAGGAAATAGGAATGACAGGACAGGAGATACAGGAATGACAGAGAACTGACTAAGAGCATTTGTGGAAGACAAATTATAAGATCAGTGTCCTGTGGAGATGTGAGGAAGACCATTGATAATGAAAGTTAATGTGAAAGCTGCCTATAGCTGATAAAATCATATACATGCCATTCCTTCTAGCTGTTGTGAATACATACTCTGAACTTACATCACTAACTGCAAAAATCAAGATTTGACATAATGAAGACTGTTCACATAATCACAACTCTGACCTTTGTGATGTGATTTATTGCAATATTTTGGAAACAAGTAAATTCTATTTCCTAACATTCATTCCCTTATGAACATAAATCTTTCAGAGACAAGGGAAGTTCTAGCTTGTCTTTGAATGCTCTGGCAATGATTATGAATCAACTGTTACAAAGCAGGGGAAAGGAAATGAACATAACCACTGCTTGAACACCAGGCCTGATGTGAGCCTCCAACATCTTGTATCCTGTTTCATTTTTTTTTTTCATAAGCAGTAGTAGAATTGCAAGACATTATGACAAAAGAGGTGCAAGACCTGTGGCACTTAACCATATCTGTTTGTGTACGTGATTTTCATTATCAGAGTATCTTGTTCTTAATTGAATGTGTAGAAAACATCTATTGCCATAGTATACACTTTAATTTCATTGTGAATGTAAAAGTCACAAACAGCTGCTGATGGCTTTTGTGTCTACTCTACTGCAATAGGTTTTAAGATTTTAAACAAATATATGATCTTTTTTTCCATAAAACACAGAACATATTTCTTGAGTGCTAGGAATTATCCTAACAACTTTCCTTTGAGTTCAATAGCTTTTCTGTTGACTTCAATGGGAGTAATTAATATGAAATGGTATTTAATTTTAGTAACATAATTTATAAATATACACATAATCTGCAATTATATGCATTTATAAATATATAAAAATATTGTCAAATTTCTATTAAGGTGCAGGTTTGGGCCTGTAAAATATAAATATGGTCGGTTGACCCTGGCTGAACACCAGGTGTACACCAAAGCTGCTCTATCACTCCCTTCCTCAGCTTGACAGGGGAAGAAAAAATACCTGTTCCAGAGTAGACTCCTCTCTCCACAGGGCCACAGATCCTGCCAGAGGCCTGCTCCAGCACAGGCTTCCCATGGGGTCACAGCCTCTTTTGGGCATCCATCTGCTCTGATGTGGGGTCCTCCACTGGCTGCAGGTGGATATCTGCTCCAGTGTTAACCTCCATGGGCTGTAGTGAGACAGCCTGGCTCACCATGACCTTCACCATGCAAGGGAATCTCTTCTCCAGTGTGTGCAGCACCTCCTTTCCCTCCTTCTTCACTGACCATGGTATCTGCAGAGTTGTTTCTCTCACATATTCTCACTCTTCTCTCCAGCTGCTGTTGCTTGGAAGTGGTTTTCCCCTCCTTAAATATGTTATCCCAGAGGTGCTACCACCATTGCTGACAGGTTCAGTTTTGGCCAGCAGTGAGTCTGCCTTGGAGCTGGGTGGCATTGGCTCTATTGGACATGGGAGAAGCTTCTAGCAGCTGTAGTCCTCCTGATACCAAAACCTTGCCATGCAAACATAATACATCTACAGCACTGTAACATCTGGAGGAATTTATTTGTTAAACTACTAGTGAATCATTGAGGAATTAGCCCTTATAAAGGATTTTAATCACGTTTCCGAGGACTTAACATTTATCTACACTTCAAGATCACATCTGACCTTTGGTGGCCTTCTGGGTTAGGAAAAGAAATGTCAGAGATTGTTGGAACGATGTGCAGGCTGTTCTGTCAACTCTTGATTCCCAGAGAAACACATGCTCAGGTAAAGAGGGTTATTACGTCAATAATTAGCTTGAATTTTCCAGGAAGAAAAAGTAGTGTACATGTTGTCAGGTTTAAATATGCAATGGGAACAAAATTCTGCAGTTATGCCAAGACTAACAAGTGATGGAAGTGGATATCTATTTTTAAGACAAATAGGGTTGTTTAGTACCATTATTCAACATATGATCCCACTTATCTTTTGATAATTTTTATTTTAATTGAAGTCACACATGGTTTTAATTTTCTCCTATATTAATAATAACCTTTACATCTGTTTTTTTTATTTTCAACCCTTTTTCCAATGGATGACATATGCTTTTTTAATACATTTTTCTACCCTTACTTTCTTCATGTTAAACCGAATGCAGCTTTATTGTATTTTATACAGACAGATTATAGCTACAATAATATGAGGAAGAAATATTTTGACAGAAGAAAGTGAGGTTTAGTATTCCTCTCTCTGCATTTTGTTCCAACAAGATAGCAGGACTTAAAATGAAAACTACACCTGAATTTCTTTTGTTACTCCCAATTGCTTTATTCTGGGCACACACTGGATGTACTACAACACAATCTAAGATTGCCAAAGATCGTGTTCATCAGAAAAGTTGAAAGCAAAGGCTCCTGACATAACAGAGCAATTCTTTTTTGTATCCCTAGTCACCTTTGCAAATCTTAATTCAATTTCTCAGTCAACCATCCTGTGTAATAAGACCTGGGCTGGAACTTTCCATATTGATTTGAGTGAACTCTTTCCTCTTGCGACTTATTTATTCTTTCCCTCTACTTCACTCTCTATTTCTATTGTTTCTGTGATCTTTATGTCTCCCTGGTTTTTGTACTGCTCTATTTTTCCCCACCGCTCATTGTGATAAGAACTGAGGTTTGTTGGTTGTTTTTTTTTTTTCTCACTCTTTATGTGAAAAGACTTTTCTTCTATTCAAATGTGATCTTCACGCTTAAATAACTTAACACTGGGGTAAATTTATAAAGGAAAAAGTAGCTGACATTTAAGTAGAATGAGGGAGCCAATGAACATCTCAAATATTTTTATGCTATGTCAGAGAATTCTGGAACAAAGGCTCAAATATATATTTACTCAGCCTGTCCCTAACAGTGTGAGATTACTCAGTTCCTACATGCCTACTTCATGTGAAAACTAGTACAGTATTTCTAGTTCTTTTTTTGGTTATTTTAATTTTTTTGCTTGTTTGTTTGCTTGTTTTTTTCTGTATATGGCATTGTTAAGTGCAGGGTTTTTTCCTGAATATTTCTAATATCTTGTATGTATGAGAGTCCATTTAAAACAAAATTGTCTTTTTCATAAAATAATTTATTATTTTGGAAGTGAAAACTCACAATAAGGTCATTTTTGGATGTTACAGTGTCATTCTTACTTGATGGTCCTGGTTCTTAGTGAGGTTGACAGGTTTGATCCATCATCAAGTGGATCTAGTTTTTATTTAACCTCATCTTCTGTTCCCCCCCCGTGATGCATATTAAATTCCAAATAATTTGTATGGGTACATAATATCTTAAATTTGTGTATTCCAGAAGCAGGTCTTTGCTATTGACTTTTCCTGACAGTTACTGTTAATATTTATTACTATGGTGGTACAGAAACTCTGGTCATGGATTAAAAACTCCACGACAGGAGTGTGACAGGACCACTTCAAATACAGCATTAAAACATATTTTTTGTTCTAAAATTTTATAGTCTCTCCATTTCCCTGACTATGGTACAGCACATATACACTCTCGTTTCATATTCTCTTTCTAATGGATTGTAATCTAGGAGTCTCAAAAAGCTTGGGCCACTTTAGGACTGACAGCAGCACAGGGACTACATTCCTTTTGTGCTGGGTACTAATTTCTGGTGTATCCAGCAAAGAATGACAACAGAGTGATGCCTAAAACTATAAGGGAAGGGAGCAGGAGGACAAGTTAATAAGGAGCAGTCAAGAAGAATTACATTTGCTGAGGTTTAAAGAACAGACCTGTGAACAGATCTAGGAGTTAATCATGGATTAACACTACTGGGATTGAGGGAGTCAGCTAAGGCTCAGTGAAGCTTGTTCTGGGTAGTGTTTAAAGGCATTATCTCACAAAAGATGGGCATTGCCATGGAAAATGTAAGCAAGGGCTGCAATTATTTGCATTAAAGCAGCATGACTAATCTGCAGGTTTTGCTTATCTGGGTTAGGACTGAGGTTCCCAGCCTGATGCTAAAATGGGTTTGTGTGCATTTCCAGCTCATGTGTATTGTTTCCAACTGCCTCTCAGACTTGTGTTGCATGATCCCCTTGTTCTTATACAGTTAAGCAAAAGAACTGGCTCTACATACTGGAGAGGGTTTTTATATATTATAAAGGATTATGTAAGTGGGAAGGAAGGAAGCTGGGACTCCAGTCAGTTCACTTGCATAAGTGACTGTATTTGATCCATTCCAAAAGATGCAGAACTATCAATAAATGTAGATGTAGAACTATCAATGTAGAAGTATCAAGTTTTAAGTGGATTATTTTGAAACATGATTTTAACTGATTATTAATACATGTTTTATTTATGAATCTAAGTACTACATGTTTTTCCATTGGGTATAGTTTCTCAATACCAGTTAAACTAAACAAGCTGCAGTGCAGTGGCTTAGCTGAATGTATTTGTGTATGATTGCTTCAGTTCTGATTTTTGAGTTAACCCTGGACAGAGCAAAAAGCATAAGCACAGCACTTTGCACGTGCTCTGCCTTGGAGTGATCAACTGTTGTCCACCTTACCAGTCTGTACGCTCAGGCCCTGCCTAATGCTGCTGCCTATCCTCAGTAGATGTTAGATTTATGGAAAGTATGCATTAAATTGGCTTCTTTTACTGACATTTCAAGGATATAATATAGCACAGCACAAAGGTAATATATTTTTTTTTTATAGGAGTCTTGAATTACTATACATATGTGATACTAATTAGGTAAACAAAGAGATATTACAAAAGGGTGGGAGGCATCCAGCCAAGGAAGGTGGGATTCTTTCACCACAAATAAGCAAATGCTTTATCTGACAGCCAGTTCTCTGACAGATTTAAGACTCTCCCATTGTCTGCATTTTTTACACCTGTATAGAATGGTGACTTCCAGGGTGCCTGGCTAATGCAAAAATTTTTATCAACTCTGAGAAGCTGATACTACATTTAATTTAATTGTAGGAGATAGAAGAGAGATAGGGTAGGAAATTCTTATATTTCAGCATAAACACCTATAAGTTTGTTATCTAACGTGGGGGCTAGCTGGGCTACACTCCCTTCAGAAACACTTCCTGAGAATGATTCATCGCAATAGAAGATAGATAAATTAAACAGTTCC
Organism: Eurystomus gularis; assembly: GCA_013400335.1. Taxonomy (NCBI): domain Eukaryota; kingdom Metazoa; phylum Chordata; class Aves; order Coraciiformes; family Coraciidae; genus Eurystomus; species Eurystomus gularis. The sequence continues at coordinate 14,173 of VZZY01010179.1, read as the reverse complement.
AAAGTTAGATGTGTCCCACGCTGAATAAATATATTTATTGTTATCCAGGTCCCAAGATTTACTGTACCAGGGACGGCTAAAATAACTTTCTTCCCTTTCCTCTCCACCCCCTCTGTTCCCATTATGTATTTGCTGAGAAAAGGCACGAGGATTCCTTTTGAATGTCAGTCTTGTTCCACTTTTGACGTTGACAATTGTTAGTGTCCAAATGACCGTAGATAATTTTAAATACTGCTGGTTGTGATTTTTGGTGTTTTGTGATCTATATAGCAGAATTTGGCCTACACCAAATTTGAAGAGCTGCTTCTCTGGAAGTATGTGTTTCTTTCTGTGCAGTGCTGTTACAGCCTCACTGGGTGAAAAGGTTATTTCACCACATGGAAGTAGTTATATTACACCTTGTTCAAGACCCGTATTTCCATTGTACTCTCTGTACGGGCTTTCAACTCTTGCATAAAGTAACCACTCCTTGATGAACCACCTATAAGGTATTTTTAATCTGACGTTACAATGCCTTAAATGTTACATGTGAATGCATTTCCTAAAATAAAAATACACATAGTGACTAACAGGGCATATATCAAGATCTATGTTCTACCATCTATGGCAGGGCTGACAACACTCAACAGTGATGTGCCATGAAGTTAGGAAAAGAAAAGCTTAAAATTAATTGTTCCAGTAGCATTTTGGTCATAGTTTGGAGATGCCATCTTTCAGAGAAGGAAGATGCAGCTGATCAGGTAGTTGTCTCATGCAGAGCAGGGTCTCCTGGCGGCCAGTGGGAGCCAGGACACCACTGATACCTCTATGCAGGAAGGAACAAGGTGCTGGTCAGCTCTGGAGCAGTCTCCCACTGCTGTCTGCATCTGTAGCTCCCATATAAAGCAAGAAGCAGTGTAGCTTCCAACACCCAGGCATGGAATACACCAGTGAAAATTCTTCGTGTGCTGCCCCTGTCACCTCCACTTACCGGCTCACATGTGGTGATGACTGTTTGGTGGAGTTTTTCTATCTAAAATCCATTACCATAAGGCTTGCCAAACCATCTAATTGATTTGCTGTTGTAATTTGTAAATTAGTAAGAAAAGATAAGCCCAGATTTGGTAGTATACTTTATCTTGTTCATAGTGAATGTATTTTTACAAGTACCATCCGGTTATCTAAGAGCTGAACAACAAAAAAAGGGTAGAAATCAAAGGGAATATAACAGAACAGAAAAATTAAATATTTCCTTCAACTATCACACTGTAAACATGTAAATGTTTATTGCACTGTCCTCATCACCACAGGTATATGAGCCCCCAGGGAGCAAGCTGAAGTTTATGACCTTTATAATAAATTAGAGAAAACAAGAGTGGGGACTGTAAAATAAAGCGCATGAATTCTTCAACATTCCCCCAGAAGGAATTTCTCTGAACATGTTTCATTCTTCACTTCCTTTCCTCCCTGTCTGCTTTAATTCCCTAGTGAGGGAATCCTTTCTCATTACAGCAGCCACTCTGATTAAAAACTCATTGGGTGAGGAGGATATCCCACTTCTCAACAAAGGGAAACACATGTGGAGCTGTGCCTCCTCTGATCAGCATTACAGTAGCCTCCAGATGTCGATCATTCTCATTTGTTTAGTCACTGAGCTCAGCAGGATTACTGGGGTGCTTAAAGTTAAACAAAAATGCAAACGTTTGCAAGGCCAAGACCCAAGAGACTTTCAAAAGCACAGGTTGTTACTTGCTTCTGCCAGGACAGAATAATTTGGGGCACTTATTACTCAACAAGAGAAGTATAGTCATTCTTGTCCCCAGTAGTGTAACTAGCAATAATAATCAGAAGAATCTGTTCAAGGAAACTACAGAACTACAGCCTGAAAGGCCCGGGCTTTGTACTTTAGTATGTTATCAAGATGTTAAATTCATATTTATTTGTATTGCTCTGTCCAGAAGGTCATTAAACAGAGTCCAGGCTCCAGAGAGGTGTGAACTGTTATCTTCAGTCACTTACCAGTGTTTCAAATATTGGAGAATTCTGTGTCTCTGTAAATGGAAGGTTTTTTTAAGTCCCTGGATTTTTTAAGTCCCTGTTGCACTTGTTCTATTTATTTTTGTGATGAAGGAACTGTTATTTGTAATGTTTAATATTGATCTCAAACTATCTTATCTTAAATTACATAGCTGAATTAACTTGTGGAGAATAATTTTCTTACAGACTTTGTAACTAGATGTTAATAAATTCATCCTGTGCTCTCTATATCAACCTTTTTCTTTCCTAAACTTAATTTGGAGTAGAATAGACTAGAATACACTAGAAAAATAACTAAAAGAGAGCTTTTAATATAGAACTGTTTATCTGCATACGAAGTTTATAACTTCTGTGAATATTTTCACAATACACCTCAGAGTAATGTATTGATGCAGTGTTCAGTGACAAGAAGAAAAAGAGCAAAGTGTAATTTAATGCCTTGTGTTCTGAAATTAAGAAAAATTATCTTTCAGAGCTAAAAGCAGAATTAGATTTTTTTTTAAAGTTCAGAAGGATTTTAAAATCTTTACAGCATTTTGTATGTTTCTGACAGAAAAACAAGCGGTCAGAATAAAGAAGCATAGGAAGAATTTTGAGAAAGAGAATAAATCCTTCACTAAAATTATAATTGGAAATATTAACCAGCTGCTGAGATCAGCTAAGACTTCTACTGTTTTTATCCATTTTAGTAGATGTAGGAATTCTAAATTTTTTTGGTTTGGATACCTTCCATACTTATTCTGGTTTAAGACATTCCTGAGGTATCTAGGCTAGACCCACTGAAGTCCATCATGGAGTAATGGTGGATCAGGGTAGTCATAAAGTCCTGAACCCATTGAAAGGTGCTGCATATGTCAGAATAGTCTTTCTAGTGACGTCTTATGAAGTTTTTCATTTCAAACTCATGGATCAGAATTAGCCTTTTGCTACCCACTGCAAAGCTCTTTCACAATTTTTAGAAAAGTCTGGATCTAGCCAATGTAACAGATTGTCCTCTACTTGAAATCAAAGTAGTGGTTTCTCCATTCCTGTGAGGCTTATAGAAGTTACTGTTTCCTACTTGGGACAGAAATACTGTCAGGAGAGCATTGTCTGATTTTTCTTCATATCTGATGAAGTAAAGGTGAACTTTAGGAAATAGCACAGAGACAGTTTGAGTATGCACACTTACTAACTGATGACTAAGCTCACATCTTTACTCAACAACAGCATTGCCCTTACCAGCAAATTAAATTTAAATTCTCCAATAGAACAGAATCCTGTTCCCAGCATTAAAGTGCCATGAGATAATGGTATGATAATGGTAAAATGGCTTTTTTTAACCTGCAGTGTTTGTTTTAAAGAGTCAATAAGATTGAAAAATGTCTCTTGATTTTGATTTATATACTTTATATAGGGTATAGGAGGTAGGAACTCCAATCAGATCAGTGCTAGTATGCACTATATACGTGAAGATTATACCTACCCAGGTTTTACACATCCGAAATGTAGAATAATAGCCTAGCAGTATAAACAAGAAATGCAGGTGACCACATGAAATAATGTGGTCCAGCACCACAAGGTGAGTAGAAATTGTCTGCCTCTTCAGAGAGAAGAGCATCTCCTGGCATGATCAAGGCAGGTACACGTTGATATTTCTAAGAAGAGGAGGTTGACCTGGCAGAGTACAGAAGATGCCCAGGCTGTCCTGAGCTCTGTCAAGGTCAGGATTACTGCAAAGCCATCCTTGAATTTTTATAATTCTAACTCCCTCTTAGCACTAATGCAAGGAAACAACATGTTCTTTAAAGTGATTAAAATACAGGCCGTATTTCTGACACTGCTGGTTCTAGTTTCCTAGCTAAATTATAGCACAAGAAAATGCAGTCTGGCCTACCTGCATTCACCTGTGGGTACAAGAGGATGAAGTAGCCTTCATTTCTGTCTTAATATATCACATAGTGTTCCTGGCAATGGTAGATGTGTTCTTCTTTCCAACCCAGAGGGTTCTATATTTCAGCATGAGTGCAGTGATCCATATACTGTTATTATCACACCATAGAACACAATCTCTAAAGCACCTTGGGGTCCATCTCTCTTGGATGAAAGGCATTATAAAAGTGAAAGGAATGTTCATAACGGTTTGCAGTAGAATACTGCATTAGCCTCATTGGGCTACAGTGATGGATTAAGGGGAACCGTTGCCCTCAAGAAGAAAAGGCTTGAGTGAGTTATGTACTTCCTTCTCAATGCATTCAGAGTGTGCATATATTAAGAGTAGTCTTGGCAGATTCTGGCAGAAGGCTGAAAAAGTTAGAGGGAGGTGACCAACTTTTGATAACAGCTCATTAACTTTATTTGTCATACTCATAACTCTCTTTAAAGTACACACAGAGATGGCAATCAATTGCTGGGCAGAGGGGAAAACAGAGCAGCAATACAAGAAAGGAAACACACTTTTAAATGTACTTGATTGAAAGAAAACTCAAAGACAATTAACCTCCTGAATTATTCATGTGCTTTTGAGACATCTCCTTCAAGTGACTTAACCGGAGGTCACAGTTTGAGCAGGGGGACAGAACTAAGAATATGACACTATCTTTAGCCTCATAGCCTACAACTTTATTCCCAGCTGACAGCAGTGAATGTTTTTATGGAATAGAGCTTCCTGTGGGACTATACGAGCGGCAGTAAAATGTCCACGGGGAGAGTTTCCCAAGAGATGCACAGAGGGAGGTCTGTTGGTGGGCAGATCGCAGAACTGGGAGGTGGGAGACCTTTGTTCGTTAGTTGTGCTCCAGTTCAGAAATAGTCAGAACATCCCACAGGAGTTTCAGAAATACTTTTCTTAACATTATCTCAATAAAAGAAGTCAGAACTCTTGGGTTTGCTCCTGCATGCAGCAGAGGATGTTCTGTGACCTCAGTACGTTCTCCAGAGCAGGAAAACAAGTTTCCTGTTCCATATTAGTCTCCCCAGAGCTGATCTTTCTGGGGGAGGGGACACATTCATATCAGCATTATATATATAAAAAATTATCTAACTAGTTCATAAGATGGACACAGTTTAATTAATATTAAACTCTTTTGAGTTGCTTTTCGAAACTGATATTTTTTCCTGGAATAAGAACAAGTGAACTGTAGCTTGCTGAGCAAAGGAAAGTGCTTCAGGAGGCATTAAGCAAGCAGCTGGATTGCACTGGAGTCAATCTGTGTCCCACATGCTCTCATCTGAGAAGGAAGTGGCCTTTAGAAAGCTTCACGCACATGCTTGGCACAGCTGTCTGTTGAGGTTATAAGTAGAAGAAAGTTGGGCTGTGACCTTTCTCTGTTCCTTCCCTTCCACATGAAGGCAGGAAAATGTCCTTCCCCTGCTGTCCTCTCTGTGGCACTGGCAAGCAATAAACTGAGAGTGAGAAATATCTTCAATTTTCTAACATTCTCATCAGGGTATGTAGATCAGTTCAGAAGTTGGCTTGCCCAAGGGGAAAAAAGGCCCAGTGAATTAAATATTGAACAGTGTAGTTTGTTCCCTTGCTGCATGTCTTTGCAAGTTCAGGTTCAATAATTATCTGCCAGTTGTTTTTTCTTTAATTTTCAACATATTTGAGAACTTTCATTTTTTAATCTTATGCCTCAGCTTATCCATCATCCTCTGGATCTACATGGTACATCCATTGTTTAATTTTCATTTGTTCCTCTCTTCCTCTACCTTTGACTCTTATTGATTTTTGTAACATTCAGTTAATATTTCAGTATATTATTAGTTTGTGTGACATTTTACAGTCCATGCAGTTAAATCACAACAGGTCTCTTGAAATTACTGGGCATGTAACTCAAGTAATTAAATTAAATTTCAAGGGGGAAACTGGCAGAAAAATAACACAGAAGCTTTTGACCCTATTGAAGCGATCACTTTTGTGTCTCCAAAATATCTGAAGAAACAGGGTTTTTTTTCTGGTTTTAAGTTATTGAGATGCATAGGTATTCTGAAAAATAACTATTACATGTTATCTACATATTTAGCTGTCTACATGACTGAAAAATCATCTCTAATGTATTTATGTCCTGGCAAGGGAAATAGACACTGTGCTAATTCACTGATGTAGGGACTCTCATGCTGGATCAATGCATTTCCCTCTGGGTTTTCACCTGCTGGCTCTCCTCTGGTGAAGTGGCATTTGAGCACTTGTACCTCCATGGGAAGGAAGGGGCAAGTAGCAACTAGGGAAAATTTTAATTTCAAGTTTTGTACTGCAGAGATATTCCAATGGGACATGGAAGGTCTTCTGTTTTGGGGGTTTGTGTTGTGGGTTAACAGTTATTTATGTTTTTAGATCTGTGGCATGGGAACATGCCAGGCACAATACACTCTTTCAGCCTTCAATAGATATGAGTACAGGGTATAAACATGGTATATATCTGTTCTTTTAGCTAAGGAAGCATTTGTTTTAAGGTCAACCCTTTTATGTAACTCTGTACATATATAAAATTAGTTATCTATAAATGCCTGGAGAGGTGTTTATATCTCCACTGCTAACATTCAGCTCAGAAAAGTTGGTGTTTCCTTCCTTTTGCCAATAGATGGCAGTATGTTATAGACATGTGGAATTACATCGCCCCGCTTTAAAACTGCTTGCTTTCTAAGAGGCCTTTTGAAATATTACGCAATCTGTATAGATACTAAATGCAGGAAAATAAAGACAAAAGTTATTTAAAATAACGTTTTCTTCTTCTTCTTCTTTTTGTATGTGCCTCTAATTCAATGGGAATGCATTGCAGGGAAAGATGAACAAAAGGACTCTCTCAACTTTACATATAAATGTTAAGCAGAACAGAAAAATTACTACATAATTCTTTCTTATGTGAGATTATAAATACCTCCTATAACAAAATCACTGCAAATATTATGGAACTTCTAAGTGCATTACAGTAAAGTCAGTATTTAAAAATGAGAGGGAAGAATGATGTAAGAAAAGGAATAAACTTATGGGTGAGGGAGGGAAGGAGATGAATAGAGGCAAAGGCGTGTTTCAGTTCTTAGCAAAATCTTCTCTGATAAAATGAGCCTTTCTCCAGGTTGTCAAAATACTAGGATGGGTACTAAATTAAAAATTGCTGAATGCTTGAATGTCCTGAATAATATGAAGGAGAAGGGAGGAAGGTATTTCTGTTTACCTTATTTTCAGTTGTGACCTTTGCCAGTCCTTTAGCTTTGCCCCAGCATCGCTACTTGACTACATTTTGCTTATGGGCTACAGGAGGAAAATGGAACAAGAGCTTTACATCCACTATGACTCCTTTATGGCATTGGAAATATGCTAGAGGATGCACAGCTGCTTTTCTGCACCCGTTGAGGAACTGCAGCTGCACAAGCCTGTTGGAATAGACAGTGAGCTGCATGAGGGAGCTGAGTCTTTTGTGTAATAAAATGCTGTTTTCTGTCATACTTTGTGTTATTAGAAGAGATATAAATAGCAGCTTTGTAAATTAAAGGACAAAAATATTCAAAGAGCAAAGCTAACAGGTCCAGTAGAATATGTAAGTTAATGATAAACTCTCTGCATTATACTACCATTCATTTTTATTTTAAATGGGGAAAAAAAAAAAAACCTAACACCACAATGAGGTGGAATGAATATTATTGTGATGTCTAGCTAAATAATCAGGCAAAATATTGGGTTTTGGAGGAATCAAGTCAGGAGATGAATGTAATGCAGACTTCTTACTTCAAGAATTTTAATCCCTTTGCACATAATAATTTTTATTTCTTCAGTAAGATTTCTTATTTTAGTTGCAGCTTCTTGGATTTCACAGGATCTATATTTACTGCTGTTTGAGATGTTTTTTGTATTTGGAAGGGTTTAAAAAAATCTCTGTTTTTATGTTTGTTTGGAAGAATGTGATCAGGAAAGTAAAAGTTGAATTTCAAAAGCCCAGAGATTAAAAAAATCAATTTTCAACACCTGTTAATTGTTATTTTCTGTATCAAATTTGCCCAGCTTAAAAGTAAAAAAAAAGGCATTTTCTAAACTGTGTGCACTGAAAAGGAGATAAAATCTATTGTCTGAAGAGCAAGGCTCTGCTCTTTTTACTTTGCAAGCTGTCATCAGAACAAGAGATTACAGAATTTGAATTCAGCTGACAGGTTTGTTAATGGTGCATAACACGAAATAAAGGAAAAGGGGTCTCTGCACTAGTAACACACTGAGCAGTCAGCTAGAGGTACTCTGGCAATTTTTGACAAGTCTGGAGTTTTCAAGCAGACTCATTAAAAAAATTAGTCTTATTATTCAAAACTGGTTTAAAATTATCACAATCATTTGGACTTCAAAAACTGAAATGGAATATAGAGTTCAGTGATACTTCAGATATATTAGTATCATAATTGCTGATTATTTAAAAAAAGTATTTCAGAAAATACCAAATATGAAAGGCAATTAGGAATAACATATTTTTTGCACTCCAGAGATGTCCAGACTTTACATTTTTTACATATTTAGTTAAAAATTTATCATCATTTGAAAGATTCCACAGTATATATTATTACAGTCTTTAAATCAAGGGGGGGGGGGGGGGGGGGGGGGATTTGCAATAGGAGGGTGCATCNGGGGAAATACTTTGAGCTCACTAATGGAAAACAAACCCACATTTTTTATTTCTAAAACTTTTGAGCAAACATAGCTATTAATTCAACTGTAAATACATCCATCAAGAATCCATTCCTCATCTTATAGTAGCACAAAGAGAAATCCTGTTGTGCCATTTGCCTTCTATTCAATTTAGAGATATAGCATATCATTCTTAGTTCCCCTTAAATCCACCTAGGATTATCCATCTAATATTTTGCTCCCTCAAAAAATAGAGCTTTGCACATCACCATAGCCTCAAGTGATAGAAGTTAGTTTGTCCTGTGCAGAGTGCCCATACTTCTGCCTGTGTTTTTATGACATTTGTGCAGATGCTGTGCTGGGTGAATGCAATGACTCCAACACATCTGAGACGCATTGAGCTGTGTTGTTAAACTGTGCTTCTTCCAGAGGAGACTCCACAATAAATGCAGTCCAGAAGGGGTTTGATATATCTGTTGCTGTTCTTCTTCTTGGGTTCATAAAGCCCCCATGTACTGAGTCCTGAGGAAGGTGATTTCCACTCTTCTGATTGCTAGGCTTTGTCATGTTGGCTGAAAGTGACACAGATTGCAGAACACAATATGTTTCATCCTGCATCTCAACTTCTTCCTCAGCTGCATGAACTCTAAGCCTGTTGGGAAAGGTGGAGAGCAGGAAAAAAAAAGAAAGAAAGAAACAGATGTTAAGGCTGCAGATAGTAATAAATTGCGCACTATGCTTTCTTGGCAGCTTGAGGGACAAACCATATAGAAGAGATGGGAATCCTTCCAACTGGAAACTTCATCTATTCTTCAAGACTGAGTCTTGCAAGGTGCCCTGACTCCAATGAGCAAATCACTTAAACACATTGCCCTGTGGGAATACTTGCATGCTTAAAGTTAAGCAGTATTAAATACTGTGCTGCATTAGATAATGTAGAATTGAATAAAATTACTTTCAAAACCTAAATCAATCATGACACATGGTATTTCTGTGATTCTCGTATCAAAAATACTCTGCACCAGTGGATGTCACTGTGTGCTCCCAGGCAGAGTGGCTTAATGATGCTGCAGATGAATCCTTGCAGAGGTTGCATGAGGAAAGGCCTGTTTGTAATTCCAGTTGGTACTCTGTTGCCATGCACTAGAAGATAGGAATATAGTGCTTTTGAGAGCCTATCTCCCTATACAATGCCCTCAAACCCAAACAACCCCCACTCTGTAATTTAGTTTGATTTTTTTTCAGTGTTTTATCATCCAGAGTCATGTATCTCCAGTTCTTTTCTGTCTAGAACAAGCAAGATAAAAATAACAAATGTACCACTAAAGCCAGCGATAAATATTGCTGCATTCATAAAGTTTCCAGTTGTGTTGTTACAAGTAGGAGAGTTGATAAATTGGGAAATCCCTGAAGTACCATTTAGTACCAAGCACAGAAATTTTATTTATGTAGATAAATAGCACTCCTTTAATGTGGTAAATCTGTTAGAGTGAAATCTGTGTGATTTCAGTATTTGCAATGTGAACATTTCAGAAATGTAAGTACCAGTTTATGCAAATAGGTCCCAAACTCATCACTTTTACCTACCTTATTATTGATATCTATCTTCATTGAAGCTATGTATGGAGTGCACTTCATTAAGGCTGACAAGCCAAAGGCTGCTCCTTCTCGCTGGGAATTGCCATCTTTTTTACAATGCAAAAACCACTAAATGAGTCTTTTACAGTAAGTCAAATATCTCTGCTTCTCTCCCCCAATGGGGGGTATTTTTTTTTTTATTTTACTCCACAAATCCTACTTAAAGAGACATGGTAATATTATTTACAAAGAAAAACACTGCATCTTTGTCCTTTCTCAGAGAAGTGTTTTTATTCCCCTAACTATATAATAATATATTAACCATGACCTTATAGTTAAACCCTGTGTGGGAAGATGTACACACACTTTTTTAATGTCCATTGCAAAAAAATGTTCTTTTCTCCTCATTGCCTCTAAAAAGGTTTTATTTTTTTCCTACAACACACTACAATGCATCTGTTATGTAGTGATATTTAAGGTAAAACAAAGCAAGTTCTCTATATAAAATGGTCTGGCTACAACTTCTGGATGAGGGAGATTTTACTCACAGGTTTGGTGTTTGTACAAGCTTTGATGGACCCTTTTAATTAAGTTTCTTGCTAGATCACTTAATGTATGGTCATATGTGACAGAAAGATTCTTTTAAAGGACAGTTCAGTATCTTGGCTACACAGAAAATTGTTTCCTTTGAGTTGATATTAAAAAATAAATCCTGATGTAGATGGATAATGGATATTCTACAAGCCAGACCCCTCTCTGCCCTAAAAAAATCCACTCATGTTCTTGCGTTGTCATGTTTGTTCTTCTGCACACTGCTCGAAATATGTGACTGATTCTGTGGCTTTATAATGACACAGCAGCTAGAGTTGAAATAAGGTATTTGAGTTTGACTTTTTCACAACAGTTTTTAGAAATGCATGCCAAAATATTCAACAACTGCTTTCTTCCTGGCTCTCTGCTCAAGCCCTAGAAGCACAGGACTCAGGGTTCAGAAAAAAAGCTTCTCTTGGATAAGGTTTTACAGATGTAGACCATGTGCATATTTAAGGTAGGGTTTATTTCACCTATTTTCAGAATTTCAAAGCACAGTTCAGCTAATTCTCTCACTCATGGTACATGTAGGTGTTAGTTTTGTCTACTGCAAAATCTCAGTTTTCTCTTCTGCTGCTGTTTCTCCTCCAGCTCTCAGCAGCAGTTCTGCTACAGGTTGCATAAGGTCCAAGGGATGGATGCAGGCCCTGGGCATTAAGTGGGGCACTTAGTGGGACTCCTTATCTCCATGGAACACTGTCTGAAGCAAGAGAAGACAGCTGCTCTTGCTCAGCCTGTTAATGGTAGATATACAGTTGCATGTTTTCAGTGCTGACTGCTGCAGCTGTTCTTCATCCTTAGCAGGATGGGCAGTTGACCCCAAATGGTCAAGGTGATATACCATACGATATGATGTTGTGCTCAGCAATCAAAGCTTGGGGAAAGGAGGAGGATGGAGGGACATTTGTGCTTATGGCCTTTGACTTCTCAAGTAACCACTACACATACTGAGGCCCTGCTTCCTAGAAGGTGTCTGGACATCACCTGCCTATGGGAAGCAGTGAGTGAATTCCTCTCTTTTGCTTTGCTTCTGTGATTTTCTTATTTTACTGCCTTCAACCCAGCCCATGAGCTTGTCCATCTTATTTTCTCCCCCTGCCCTGTTAAGACGTGAGAGAGAAACTGTGTGGGGTTCTGGCAGGCAAGACGCAACTATTGCCTTAATGAATCAAATATTACAATATCACAGTAAAGCAGGAAATACATTATTTATATATTGTGAAAAAGCACAGAGGTGAAAGAATATGGTGATATTTGAAGTGGTGTGAGTTATGAGCCATCACCATTTCAATTAGTTAGGTTCTAGGTGAATGCATTATCTACTCTCTGAGCTCATACTTGTGGTGGGTTAACCTTGGCTGAGCACCAGGTGCCACCAAGCTGCTCCAGCAGTGCCCCCTTTCCTCTCCCTCCTCAGCAGGGCCAAAAGAGGAAGGAAAATAATATGGAAAAAAAGCCCTTGTAGGTAAAAACAAAAGCAGTTTAATGAAAACAAAGCAAAGCCCAGCAAGTCTGCACGCAGAAGTGAAGAAAAACAAATATTTATTCTCTACTTCCCATCAGCAGGTGATGTCTGGCCCCTTCCTGGGAAGCAAGGCTCCAATATGTGTAGTGGTTCCTCCTCCTTTTTCCTAGCTCTATAGTTGAGCAGACATCATATGGTATGGAATATCCCTTTGGTCAGTTTGGGTCAGCTTTCCAGGTTGTGTCCCCTCCCAGGACCTTGCCCACCCCATCCCACTGTGAGGGGAATGTTGGGAAGAGCCTTGGTGCTGTGCAAGCACTGCTCAGCAGCAGTCACAACATGGGAGTGTTATCAACACCCTTCTAGCTCCTGGCACAAAACCCTGCACCATGAGGGCTGCTATGGGGAAAATCAGCTCAGCCAGACCCAATATAAAGCTGTATACAGCTTAATATAATACAGAATATAGCTTTTGTTCTTTTCTCAAGAGTCAAAGAGCTTTTTAGGCAGGTTTCCTATGCAAGGAAAATAGAAGACAGCAGCTTAAATTTCTTCCAAGTCACCAGGGAAATCAGATTTTAGACAAGCATCAATGGCTAAATTGAGTGTGGAATTATCCTCATGTGATAAATCACTGTATCTAAAGGTCTTTCATTTTTTTGTAATGAGATGGTGAGTGTTTAATTAGGGTATGGTTTGTTCATTGCATAGATTAAAATTGTCTAATTGCTACTTTGTGCACCTATGTATTTAATTTCTATAGAGTAATCCTTGAGTTTATGAAGAATCTGTCCAATTTCTCGTATTTTTTTATTGAGATAGCCATCTTTCTGTGCAGATAATAGAAATTTATACTCATTTTATAGACTATTTGAATCAGGATAATAGAGTCCTTGATGGAGTACAACACTATTCATATCCTTAAAATGATCTGATATTCCAGAAAGCCTGTTTTCCTTACATTGCATCATTATGATCAACACACTTAGGGTAGAGTGGCAAACTGGATTATCTCTGTCTGAATCTGCGATGAATTCTGAGATGAAATTTTTACCTGTAATGACCAGCAGTGTTACCTAGGAAATAAATTATTTGGCTCAACTCCTGCTTGCGCTGATTAAAACAACGTGGAATCGTATTTTGTTGTTTCAGAAACCATGGTACATATGGGACAAATGTTGTAGTTCTTAATCAAATAGTACTTCTGAAGAAGGCAATGACATGAGTCATATGTTTAAGTGCATCAAGCACTCAAGTATGACTAGTAAGATTCATTAATGAATAGGTAAATCAAATGTGATTAAAAGTCTTTTCAACAGTTTAATGATTTTACAATATTTTGAAGTTGTCTAGGAATAACAACTCCAAATGAGCAATACAATACTATGTATCTTTATTTTGACCCTTTTCTATGAACTGTATTTAAGGTAATTTTAGTATTACATTGTTAAAGTCACAGTTTAGAAGTGAGAATGAAAGAAAAACAAAGACCTACAAGTTAGGCAGCTAATATGAGGGGAAAAGGTGATTATTTTTAATTCTCACCTAACAAAAAAAAAAAAAGGAAGTTAAAAATCCTCTGGCAAAAGAAGACATAACTTCAAGTGTGTGATATATAATATGGGATATTCATGAATATTCACAGCAGAAAATTTTCTCACTGCCGTGCTGAAATGTTTTGTTTGTTGCTTCACCATAATGGTAAGTAATATTGTCTTTGACTAAATCTTTACACATTCACATTCTCTTTAGAATGTTTTCTTGCCCTCACTATGATGCATGATGTAACTACAATAATAAATGTTGACATTTATTATTTCAGCTCCACTGATAGAAAGACAAAGACCTTGTACTAAAGTACACCTGAAAAGATGTGCAATTATCCAATTTGGAGCAGCATTTGGGTGGCTTCGATAAAGTAATGACAATATTTT
>VZZY01010178.1:111910-130333 GCA_013400335.1 Eurystomus gularis | reverse complement strand
AAGGTTAACCCACCACAATATGTAACTAGGACCATCTCTTGGATAAATAAGCTGCATTCTTTTATTCTAGTTCAAAACCAAAACGGCTTGCATAGTTTTAGATTCATTCCATATACTCATGCAAGCGGGTATCTCCATATATTTTAGAGGAGATGCTGGTACTGAAGCGCTGAGGTAAACCTCAGACTGCTTCTACCTAGTTCCTTTTCTAACTCAGGGGTATATGTGACATGCCCAGACCCTTGGGTTAGAAAATCATTCTTTTTTTTTCAGACCATGTAACTTCATCTTAATTTCTGTTGATAGCAACCATAATCATAACTAACAACTCTGACACAACCTCTGAACGCACCGGAAAAACTATTACATACCAGAGATCTTGAACTCTTTCCTCTACCCCATTCTCCCACTCATTTTTAATTGTGTCCTTTAGAAGCCAGCCCACTTCACTTACAGACAATAGTCTCTCTGTTCTTTATTGAGCTCATATTTAACTTTCATTTAGAAGCACTTTCTCTGCTCAGTACTATCTAAAGGATTTTAAGCCTTCTTTTCCCACTAGTCAGCAGGAACTGGATTTGGTATTGATTAAGAATTATTCTCAGTATTTTTATGTTCTTATCCAAGACCAGGAAATAGAGTATTGTTTACATTTTCTTTTCTTCCTCTGTGATAAGAGAGTAATCCTTCAGATATGTTTGGTACAACTTTCAGAAAACATATGTTTGCACACTATAAAAAAGTTTTGCTAGCAAGTGCAGTACACTAGAGACACAGAAAAGAGTATATTAAATTAACCACAAGATTTTCAAAAGCACTCAAGGGATATTAGACTGTATCTCTAAAAAGCTCACAGAAGCTAAAGACGTGGTGAAAAACAAGTTAGAAAATTTCACTTTAAATATTTAACTAGAAAGTAATTGTTCTTATGAGTTGGAATATAACATAGCAGATTTTTTCCACTCATCTGAAATAAAATACATATTAGTAACAAACTGTAACTGTTTTTCTGAAATGCCCTAGCCCTTCCCAAAAGGTTTGCTCTGTCTGTCAGGATGCAATCATGCATCTAAATAAAGTCCCTTGGAAAGCTGTTTGGGTTTTGTTTACATCAAGCTTCCGGTTACCAGAATCTCTACTGAAAGGTCTTGTGCAAAGCATTGCTGTAGGATTGTGAAAGAGCTCTGCAATTGCATTAAACTGATACTGAAAACAAATATAAGGGGAAACAAAGGGGAAAGAAGTATATCTTGAATTTATCTACCCACATGGACTAATTCGTATAATGAAAATATTATTGTGGTTTCACTAAAAGAAGTCAACTAAAATAAGATATGTAATTTTGTACAGTTTTCAGCTTCTAGGCTCATTCAAGTCTATGTTTCTGAGAGTATCAAATTAAAACCAAAATCCAGTGAAACTATTTATTTTCTAACAAACCATGCAGATTTATTGTTGTTTCATGTAACTAAAGTCTCTCGGTTACATCCAGGCTCCTTCAGGAAATTACCTCCCACTCTCAAGGGTTACAGGAATGAAAATGGTAGTGATCTCATTCCTCCAAGTCCTCCAGGCCTGTGGAACAGTGGAATGACATCTTTTCCCTGGATCTCTTCAAGAAGTACTCAGCTATGCACACAATAGTGGGGCACAGTTTAGATTCTCTCAGGACATAGTTTAAGGTAAGTTAGAAGACAGTAGAAACAAAGAATTACTAACAAGAGAGGAGAAGTACTGATCAAACTAATTTGAAAGAGGACTTTCCGGCACATCTACTCCTTTCCCTTAGAAAATGTCACCAAAATTCGAAATAGAATTATCTTAATTTATTTTTTTAGGAAAAACTTTCTAAATAAGATGAGCAGTTACATTGTATTGTTTGAAAACAGCAATTCCTGTTGCATAAATATTGCTATATTCAAGCGGGGGTTTTAAGTTCAAGTGTTTTGCAATTTCCCTTGCTTTGTACAGGCTGAACTGCTGATTTGCCTGCACCTTCCTTAGTGCCTTTGATATCATTTAGTGTCCTCTCACCCTGAAAGATGTTTGCAAGACAGGAGCCTTTGTTGTAGCAAATCAACGGAAACATAAGCTAGCCTGTATCTGTGCTTATTTGGGCATGAAGAGCTTGAAGAAGTCAAACCACACGTTTCGAGGAAAGATGTATCCAAATAGAAATAGCTCATTTCAGCTACTGAGAATGCATTTGTCCTTTCATTCCCCTCCGAGATGGTTTAACTATTGGCAAGTCCATTTTACAAAAAGTCTAGTTAAAAAAAATTAGCTCCAGAACCTAAAATCCTAGCAGTGAGCAAGCTTTATTTTTCCACAAGCCCCACAGGAAAATTACTCCTGCTTTAAACATTTTCAGGAAGACCGAAAGAAGCATGAATATTTGGGCATTATATCCTCCAGATGGATCTGATTTTGCTGAATTTTACAAATCGAACTTAATTCCTTAAGCTTAATTCCTCCTCGCTTTCATTCTGTTGCTTTTAATATACTATGCACAAGAATAGATGAGAAAAGTATTGTAACCACTGAACAGAAAATAGAAGTTCAACTTCTCTTCTTCAGAGGCTAAGATACTAAGCTTAGACACAGAGCTAAGATATTAAGCCCTTTCATATTTCCCATATGCATACGTTATTTTCTGTTGTAGTTGATAACAAAAGTCCAAAATGCCTTTTCTTCCTTGTGTTGCTGTATTATGCAATATAGTATGAGCATGAGCATCTTTATGATAGACTTCAGTTAATAGGGAAAAACATAGTTATGCAGTAAAGTGAAAATATGAATCATAGAATCTAAGGAAGAGGAAACTTGGTTTGTTTTCTATTTTATGCTGTACTTTCAGATCAAGAACTTCCTAATCTGCACTGAAAGAAGATCACAAAACTGAGGACTGTTTTAACATAGATTAATGACTTGACAAAAAAACAGTAGCAGAAATGGTGCTTTTTCTTTCAGAGGCATTTTCCCCAACATATTCAGCTTAAAATTTGTATCTGGGTAAAATTTGCACTAGGGTGTAAAAAACAGTTAAAAATCAACAGTGGATAGCACTCCCTCTTCACTGAAGGATAGGATAAATCCCATTTCTATGGGGTTGTGGCCGATACTTCTAGAGTTGAAAGCTGTGCCTATATGAAGAAAACCTGATCCTGCATGGATATCAGAGCACACTTAACCTTGGCAGGTCATCCAGGAACAGGGTCCACAAAAGCAGCAGATAAATATCCCCACTGTCTGCTATTTCTCTAATGCAAGATGATAAAAAAGATTAAGCAAAGCTTTGCCATGCAACCAACTTTCAAGCCAAGGATGGCTGACAAAGAGCTGTGTGCTATTCAAAAGATGGATGGGCAGATGTGTGACAATCCAGTGGAATTAGCATTGATGTCTCAAACATTCACTAAAGAAGTTTGGTGGGGGTTGAATCTGGGGGACAACAGTGGCCTCACGGAGAGCGGCGCAGCACTTCCCTGGCACTGGGGTTACCCTGTGAGGAGCCAGTGGGTAAGAGACAATGGTTTTCACAACACGTTGTGAAAAGAAGATTCTAGAGATGCAGACTGCGCATGACAGCCCACCGACGCATTTCCAGGAAGATTCTGGAAGCACAGACTGCGCATGATACCTAATTAACATGAGGTCCAAATGCCTGCCCAGGTGCTGACAATAAAAGGGCACGAATTGGAGCCTTCGGTGGTGGTGTCCCCAGGAACTGGACACCTAGGCTGGCTGAGCCAACACTGGACCCAGGACTGGGGATATCTTTCTTTCTTTTTACTTTCTCTTAACATAAATAGTTATATTGCAAGGTCCGTTGATTTGCTCTTTTGCCAATAGTGTTAGAAGCACCTAAAGTTATTTTCTTACCATGCCAATACTGTTGTGAGCACCTAAAGTCATTTTCCTATCACACCAATATTGTTGTTAGCAAATGAAGTTGTGTTTTGTGAATTGTAGGATCCCTGGTGTTGTCTCACCTTAATCCTGACATGAGAATTGGCAAACTTGAGTCATCATCCTGGTTGCCCAGGGTGTGACAACATGTAATACAAAAAAACAGACAAACAACATTACTAGCTATTGGCTGAATGTTGTATTCAGGACTCATAATAATTAAGCAATGTTAAGAAATAATTTATGCTACTGTACACCTCTCAGATTCTAGGACTTCCATTCTAAATTTCTGAAATCTCAGAAAGATGCTCCTTAAATGATGTCAGATAATCTGCAGTGCTTTCCAGCATACCTTGCTCATGAAAACAGAAAACAAAAGCCTTTAGGAGATGAAAACTGGACCCACATGTAACTGCCAAGCAAAGCAACATGAAAACATTCTACATCTGGCTTCTTTGGATTAATGCTGTTGTCAAAGAATGTTTTATTGTACACACCGCTAAAGTTGCTCATGTTGTAAGGGAGTACATTCCTGATTTGCTGTCTATGAGTATTTGCAATACATAAATGAATTGGTCTCTCCTTCCAAGTAACTAGTGATAGAACAAGAGGAAATGGCCCCAAGTTGCACCAGGGGAGGTTTAGATTGGGTATTAGGAAAAAATTATTTACTGAGAGTCGTTAAGCATTGGAACAGGCTGCCCAGGGACGTGGTGGAGTCGACATCCCTGGAGGTGTTAAAAAAATGTGTAAACGTGGCACTTCAGGACATGGTCTAGTGGTCATGGTAGTGCTGGGTTGATGGTTGGACTTGATGACCACAGAGGTCTTTTCCAACCTAAATGGTTCTATGATTCTAAGATTTTACACATAATTATATGTGATAGATCACTCAAGTCACATGTTTAGATGTTAAGTAGATGACATCTGTTTAATAAAATTGAGCATACCTCAAAATTATTTACCTGTAGAATCTCCAAGTCATTAGACAAAGATCTAACTTCAGGATTTTTTGTGTGTGTGTTGCAGGAGGAGTCTAACTAGAGACATCTTTGCTGGTAATATATGGACACCTCAGATTTCAAAGCTCATTCTGGTTTGAGTGTGCTGCCTAAAAAAATTTTAATTTCCTTTTTCCTTGACATACAAGTCTCAAGTAACAGGGGAGACGTGTGCTTGGTGCTGTTCATATACACTGTCTGCAGAGCCTGGTCTCACTTGAATTGCTTATATGTGTATGCAGGAATTACTACATCCTTCCTCAATAGCCCGCTATTTCAGACACCTGTTTCATGCTCAGCCTGAAGCCACTGGCATGTCTATTAACTTGAAAAGTCATACCTAACGCTGTTCTTAATTTTGCTTGTTTTCTACCTCACTGCACATGCCCTGCGTTACAAAATCTATACAGAGTGGTTACTAGTCCAATGGGTGTAGCCCAGTAGTGGTTACTGTAATAGTGGTTACTACTTTCAAGGGCTGCAGCCCAGAGGCCTCCTGGAGCTCTGGGGAATCCCAGACAACAGCCATAGTCCTCTCTTCCTGTCAGTCAAAACTTCAGGACAGAAGAGAAAACCTTGACAAATGTTAGCTTTAAGATTCTCTCTACAACAAAATAATATCCCCAAACATGGTTTTACTGACAAATGGCTGACGACTTTTCGGTGCCTATTTATTTCTTCTTTTCAGCACCTAATTATTACTTCTTTTTAGCAATTACCTTGAGGATGGGATTTAACTTTGGATCTGCTGCATGGATCTGAAAGGGTTACACATGATTTGTACTTGGAGTTCCTGACAGTTGTGGGACATTATATTTATTTTAAAGTTACTGAAAGCAGTCTGTTTCATCAGGCATTTAATCCTACTCTCTCAGACCTTCATCTATTCAGGCAAAACATTCACTTCAGTCAATGATACTTTTGTGGAAGAACTAAAAGTATGAGCCCAACATGTGGTTTGATGAAGTTAGGCTCCCTTCTAGTATGTTACAATGGTGTATCTATACTGCAGATGTAAATGAAACACAGTTTTCTTTCTTTTTGATATGAAGAAAATAGAAGCATTTTATAAGTTCTTTAACATAAAATAGTGCAGACCAAATGCTAGTAATCATTTAAGTGAATATGTCATTTACATCTTTTATATGGCGGGTTGATTTTCTTTTCAAAATCTTTCCAGTATGATTTAAGTTAAAACTATTCTGACACAAAGATTTCAATATATTTCTTTAAGTATTCTCTACCTCTAATATTTTCTCTTTTAAGTAAAAGTTTCAGTGGCTACTTGCTGTGGGCATTTCCTCTGATTTTTCAGAGTCATTTCCAATGCTATATGATTATTATATTTGTATGGGATAGTGATTATAGCATAAGAGATTACTGAAGTATGATTATTTTTAGACTTTGGGGAGTTGTACATTGTTCCTCACTGCATCTGTCAAGATCCTGTAAAAACTGAGCCAGATGCTGCGTGGTATGCAAACACTCTGAGTTGTGGAGATCATGTGTGCAAAGACTACAAAAATACTCTGTCAAAAGTAACTGTGATTATGATCAACATGACAGGCAGCTAAGATTGAATACTGCCCATTTAAATTGCATAATCCACACAAGTTTATGGGAAAACTTCAGCTGTCGCTGAAACTGGCCCTTACATGTGGCAAAACTGCTCTCAAATACTTAATGTCAGCAATCACTACTGAACAGGGGCAAGTGGAGAGGAAATATTTTAGAAAGATAAAAATATATCTATTGCTCAAGGAGTGGTTGGAAATAATCCACCATACCAGATTCTCAGCTAGTGTACATCAGTCTAACAGCACTGACCTCTCAGCCCTAACCATCCTCGGGCAGATACTATTTAGCTTTGAGACATGAAATAGAAGTCTGCCGTCTGCCTAACAAATTGTATTGCTGCATCTTAAAGTTCTTCATATATGTTCTGCATTATTTACTATGGTGTATTTCTCTAAAAGTCACAGGCCATTATAAGGTCTGCTGGCTGTTATAGACTAAGATGGCCAACAGTTACTTAGCCCCAAATATTCATCTACTGAAGTCAGACCCTGTGCTCAACTGATTAGATCCAGAGCTGCCAATTGGATCCAAACACCGGAGCTATGCATGACACTTCCTTTGTGCTTAGGAATCTGTCCTTCAGATATCACCCCAGATGCAAACAGGCCTTTCCCCACTTGGAAGCAGCACAGAGCTTGATGCATTCTCTCTTTTCAGCGACTACAGCTTTTGCTGAAATACAGAGTTTGCCATGTCATAGACTTTAAAAGATGCATAGGCTCCCGTTGAAACCCTTTTAAAGGACAGCATTTTCACTTTGTGGGTGTAGGGTTGTGTGTACACACACACATCTATAGCTGCATCTGTATCTACATTCTGTATCTATCTTCCTGTACTTAAAAGACTCATTACATTAACAGACCCCCGAACAATTGATGATTATAAGTGAAATGTTTTTGCTTCCAGGTGACATTTTTTTTCTCTGAAATATTTTTTTGCTTCATCTTTTGTAAAAATGAATATGAAAATGAAGAAAAAGCAACATCTCTTGTGAACAGTTACCTACTACTTATACTTAACAGCAGAAAAAATAAAAAGTTAAGTTCATTTCAGACAGTCAACTTGTTCCTTTAAACACAGAGATATTTGAAAAGCTGCAATTCTTCTCCCTTGTGGAAAGCAGCCCTTTACTACCATTAACTTTTGGGATAGTTCTTCCCTATTCATCTACCATAAGCCTGAATTCCAACAGCAACTGCAGTCTTATAATGATTTCAGAAGCACCGGATCACCTTTTCTATGGAAAAGGCTCACGAAGATTTCAGCATTTTATGAGTGTATCACACTAATGACATTTGCAAGATCTAAACCATGAAAGATGAACAAGCAGCCAACACAATGTGAATATTCAAAAAGCTTCTGAAAAAGGAGGTGACACAAGTCTAAATTTTGGATTTTTAATTTCAAAAAAAGTATACGTTACTGGTCTTGAAAACTAGAAGTAAATAAAGACTGGATCTAGACAAGAAGAAAGATGGAAGAGCAATGCAGACATCTCTGCACATGATCCAGTTGGGTTCAGAAGGTTATAACTGTATTCATGCAGACATATATCCAACTTAAAAGCTTTCCAATATATAAAAACTTGGTTGATTGTTGGTTTGCTTATGCAAGCCTCACTTACCACTTCAGAAAAGCTGTAACTTTGAAAATGACTAAGTGGCAAAACGGTCAAAATTATCTGGAACAGATAAAATTACCACAAGCAAATTCATCCTTTAAATTATTTTTTTAAAACTGATGACTGCCATTTAAACTCTATATTTTCATAGATTTTATGTTTGTAAAGACCTTTTCTCTTGACTTTGAAAGTTTTGCTGCCAACATATGAAAAATGGAACACAAGGCAGCATGTTCAGTGACCTGTTCCTCCTAGTAATTGCTATATATTTATAGCAGAAAGAAGAAAAAGATATAACTTCCTTTAGCAAAACAGAAGATGGATGATAATGATACGATATGGGAAAGACATAATACACTGTAATATTTCAAAATAGAAAGATCTTGAGAAAACTCATTTAAATAGATAATCTGGTTTTCATACACTGTGCCAAAAATTTATGTAATCATATTTTAAGTAAATATGCCAGAATTTTTCTGGGGGTTTTAATTACAAGATCAATTTTCATTAGCCAGAAAACCTACAAAAAAACACTGCAAAGCACATTAATCCAATTCTATCTAATGATTATGCTTCAGTCTACACACAGTCCCAGACAAATACACAGATGGGCAAAATTATGGC
Source organism: Eurystomus gularis (assembly GCA_013400335.1). Taxonomy (NCBI): domain Eukaryota; kingdom Metazoa; phylum Chordata; class Aves; order Coraciiformes; family Coraciidae; genus Eurystomus; species Eurystomus gularis. The sequence goes on along the minus strand of VZZY01010178.1, from coordinate 121,600 downwards.
CTAGTTGAAAACAATGGAAAAACTCCATTAGCTAGAATTTCAAACTTAGTCTAAATTCAAATAATTAATAGTATGGGCGAATCTCTGCTTTATTAAATGAATTGCCAAAAAGCTTTCATGGCTACTGAAGGTTACAGAGACATGGCCCATTGCTGAAGACATTCAGCATTTGTTAGCTCTCTAGATCTGAATTTGTTTTTCTGAGAAACATAAAATTTTGTCATTGCTACACAAAATACATATTCAACATCTTATTTTTACCCATCTGTGATGACACTTAAATTCTGTTTTCCTTTTCTCTGAATGGCCTTCTGTGATCTCAGTAAGCAGAATTTTTTTTTTTTTAGATAAGCAACACTCACTTCTGAAAACAGATATTATGTCTTATCCCACAAGCATGTCTATAATGCAAACTGCATGCTCATTTATGGTCAGTTTGTGTACATGAAATAATCTTGACTGTGAGAATAGAGAGAAAACTGTTGTTCAGATAAAGCACAAGGAAGAAGATAGTTTAGTTATTTTTGTTCTCGTCTTATGTGGTAGGTTAATACCCATATCATTTTTTATATGAAATGTTAAGTGCTCTCACATACGCCTTATAATGATGCTTAGACATAGGTGTGTTTTTTATTAGTACATCTTCCCAATTGCTCTAAAATTGTGACAGACCCTAAAAAGATAACTATACTCTGCCTAAAATAAGAAAATCCTTTGTTCCTAGATATGATGTAGATTCTTGACTCACCTCCTCAGCCCTTTTTGAACTCTTCAAACCTCTGTACAGCTCAGGGATGATTCTCATTGGGAAGACAAGTTAGGGAACGGTTATCAGAGGCTAGACCACAGTGTAGAATACTGAGCTTGTAATAGCTGTAACCCCCAGGGAGATATTTGTGTAAACAAGAGCTGGATCTGTTGCTTATATACCACATGAGAAATTCCACATCACTTTAAAGTCTGGAAAAATCAAATAATGTGTGGTGCCTTACCAGTTAGTTATGAAGAACTACTTTGACTCTTCTGCAGGTACTAGATCTTGATTAAGCCTTCTTTCATCAAGACTCTCATGATAGGCTGCACCAAAAAAAGTAAAAAAAAAAAAAGCTATATTAAGTTTTAGGAAAGAGAGTTAAATAGAGGACATTTCCATTATATTATATATACCCATTAACTTATAGCTTGAATATTGCCCTGAATATTGATTACACCTTGAATTTTCCAGCCCTAGTCCCTTTACGCCGACAGCAGTACCGTGGAATGTTGAAAAATGTGTGGAACTTTGTGGTGGGTTCACCTTGTCAGGCTGCAAGACACCTGCCAAAATGCTCTCTCATTTCCCCTTCCTCAAATATTACAAGAGGAGAAGGTATGATGAAAAAAAAAAAGCTTGTGGGTCAAAATAAAGACAGGGAGATCATTTACAAGTTACTGTTGTCAGGAAAAGAAGAACTGACTTGGGGAAAAATAATATCATACTAGTTATAGTAGATTTGGAGAGTGAGAAAGAAAGACAGAACACTACCTTCCCCACCACTGCAGGCTTAATAGGGCTCTGAGCATCCTGACCTAGTTGGCTCAACTTCACTTCTTTATTTGCAGGTTCTCTGTATCCCTCAACCATGCCCAAGAGATGCAAGGGGGATGGCGAATATGGGGTTACTGTGAGTACATAACAGTCCCTCTTTGTCTCTCCTTCTTTCTCACATTTTTCCCCAGCTCCGGTGTGGGTTTTCTCCATGGATGGCAGTTCTTCTCCATGGGCCCCAGATCTTGCCAGGAGAACCTGCTTCCATGTGGCCTCTCTAGAGCCACAGTTCCAGTTGGGAGAACCTGCTACAACATGGGTGCAATTCCTGTCAGGACCACTTGCTACAGAGTTCTCTAGGGCTGTAGTTCCTGTCAAAAGGAACCAGCTCCAGTGTGGGCTCTCCATGGACCACTGTTCCTGTCAGGAAAAACTTGCTACAGTGTGGGCTCTGCAGGGCCTGAATCCCTGTTAGGAGAACAAGCTCCATTGTGGGCTGTCCAGGGCCACAGTTCCTGTCAGGAAAATATGCTAGTGTGGGCTCTCCATGGGCTACAGTTCCTGTCAGGAGAACCAGCTGCAACATGAGCTCTCCAAGGCCACAGTTCTTGTCAGGAAAACATGTCCCAGAGTGGGCTTTCCAAAGTCCATAGTTCCTTCAGGGTGTATCCACTGGCTCCAAGGTGGGGGGCTACTCCCAGAGCCACAGACTGGATATCTATTGTGGCGTTTTTCTCCCCACGGGCTGTGTTGGAGTCTGCTCTGGGGCGTCTCCTTCCCTGCTGCTCACAGGGCTGTTTCTTGCTCTTTCTCCCCTCACACCCCACTGTCAGTGCAGCATTTTGCCCTTTGTTACATATTTTCAGAAGCTCCACCAGCTTCACTGATTGACCCAGTCTGCGGGGAGCCCCTCGAGGATCTGGCTGGAGCTGGCTGGAACCAGCTGGAACCGGCTGGGTCCTGCACGGGCAGCCCGGCCTCCTCCCACAGCAGCTGCCCCTGTGAGCAACTCCAGGCAAGGAGTTAGGCCCAGCCTCCGCAGCCTGGGGAGGAGATGGGGCAGCAGAGTGAGGGGAACATGCAGGACCTGGCTGCCCCTGGAGCCTTCTCCTGCAGAAGCTGGGGAAAACAAATAGAGCTGGGGAACCAGCTTAAAACGACAGCTAGGAGCTGGTACGCATTCAGTCAGAGTCTCTAATCAGGATAGGCATGTATGAGCTGGACTTTAAGTTCACTAAAATTCAGGGCTGTTCTACAGCTGAACACTTGCTTGCACAATCCTTCAGGACATGAGTGATTTTCTGAATCATTTGTGCCACTGGAGTTATTAAATAATCAGTTTCACTGTTCATTCTGCTCCTACAGAAATGTTTATGAAGTTGGCATAAAATAACTGATACATATGTCTTTGTGGTTCTTCCCCACAAAGAGAAAGATTAGTATGCTTAGTTGGAAGAAAACCACAACTATGTGGAAGGCAGATATATGACATATGGCCTTTCCTTGACTTTTGGAAGTTCTGTCTCATTAAAAGGAAAAAATATGGTAGATCTTACTCCTTCCTTAGGAAATCACTGATGTCTTAGAATTATAAAATAATATTTTTATTAGAAGGCTCTTTTTTCTGAAGCTTTTATTTGTTCAAGCATCTTGCTTATTGTGTTGCTGTAAAACACAATTATTTTGGGAGTGGTGTATTTTAGCAACAAAGAGCTGAATATCAATATTCTTTGATACCAGGAGCAGCAATGCAGCCAGGGTGTTCTCTCCTCAGTACAGACTATCCTGTGGGGCACCTGCTCAGGTATGATAAACACTCACTGAAAAAGGAGAATAACCTTTTTCAGACCCAATCCTCATGTATATAGGGTGTGTAAATTTTTAGAATAAGTTAATGGAAGACTATAAAAGTGTGTTATGAATGCTCCAGGTCCATTTTGCAACAGAAGACATACCCATGGGAATATGAGATTAAAATACCTATGTACATAGTTCATATATGTATGTTTTCAGTCTGTAGAGTTTGCAAGTTCACAAAAAGCTACATACATCTCAAATACATCCATCTACAATTACACTTCAGAAAGAATGTGATAATTAGGACATGTCAAAATCAAAACCTAATAAAGAGAATATTAAAGCTACTATGTGTAATACTCTAACACAGAGCCAAGACAACTCAGAGGAACTTAACTGAATTTAGCTGTGGCTTGTCTTAGGCTTCTCTCTGCAACTCTTTCAACATCTCAGGGCTGCCTCCTGGTTAGAGATGCCTGCTTCCGTCCTCATCTAGATTTGGAGTTTTTGAAGTAATAATTTTTGTGCATATCTAAGATTCCATGCCAGCATCAAAGAAATGACCAATGGATGAGGAATATTTCTAATATACTCTCTCAGGAAGCAGAATCAGACATAATGATTACCATGCTTCGTAAAGGTGACCTGGAGTCCATCTTCAGAAGTATGATCTCATTGTGATGTTGTCTGATGAAGCACAGTTATCACATCCTGGAAAATGTAAGTTATGGTATCCTGAAGACAAGATTGAAATTGGACTGGCATTTCCTCCAGATGTTTCTTTTCAACAATTCTCTTTCAACAACTCTTTTAGTTTGGCTTTTGGGGTTGTTTTTTTCAAGAAATAAGGAGGTCTTATGAGTTTGTTTCCTATCTGAAACATAGCCACTGTCGTTGCTGAAAGAGTATGCCCTGTGAACAACCAAGACCTTCGTAATTTTGGGGCTGTTTTCACAGTGCTCACTTTTCCTACGGAGCCAAAGGCTTCACCATCATTTGACCTATAGATTCTAAACTATCAATTGCCCAACTTTCACCATTCTTTTACCATGCATATTTTTTTACAAATCATTAAAAAAAAATATTTAAAAAATGAAGAGATAGAGAGTAAGAAACACCCCCATTCCTCTCAAAATAGTCAAGTATCCTTGAATGGACACCTTTGGAAAATAACAACTATTAAGGCAGTCCCATGTAACATAAAGGATCTCATTGTATTGACATATGCACATACTCAAAGGCTGATACAAACTGAAACTATCGTATGTCCAAGTGATTTTCATCTGTATCCATACCTGAATACAGAACTGACGCTTCTTGTCAGCAAAACCAATATCTGCTTTGGTCCACTTTGGTTAAATAAACAAATCTTGCGCTTTTAGCTTGCCCTCTGGTCTATCATGCCTAACAGAAGCAACAGAACAATGTTTAACTTAAAAGTTGCTTTGCAGCTAAGAAATAAATCTAGGCAAAGTTCTTTTGGATTCTATTCCACTCCCGTTGTACCCAATCTCTTCAGCAGACATGTGGAACCTGTAGAAGAATAGAAATATGAAAAAAACTAGAAATCTGCAATATCGAGAGGTGGTCAGGAATTTTTCTGTGGAAAGATTAATATGTTGAAATGGAAATTCATTGCAGGAAAGGGTTAATTTAAAGAAATCATTCATTCTGAAAAAAATAAAACGGATTTATTTTTATGTTGAAAGTCTCTGAACATACCTATTTGCTTTTCATGTCAAAACAACTGTATCAAACCTAAAATATTTGCTTTTAAAAGTGGAAATAAAAAAAATGCTACAGTTACGCTGATCCAGACTTTTGCAATGGAAGGCACAGAGATGGCACATGAAAACACTCTTTGTTTGAATCTCAGTTGGGAACGTTTCAAAAGCTCAGCAATTCATTTGGGATGGGAGAAGAGGTTACTGCCTAGCTCCACCCCAAACTATGCATTTATGGTTAGAGCTGATCTTGCAACTCAAAAATCTTAGACAATATTCTAAGACAAAGGATATGTAATGCATTAATCACACACACATACACAATGATTAATTTCCACATAAAAAACTTCCTTAAAGCATTTCCTAAAAAGACAGCATGTGAGTGTGAAGACATTATTTGTCAATTAAATGAAAAGCTTCTTCCTCTTGAACCAATTCTAAATGAAATTCAGATCTCTAGAGAGAATGTAGCAAAACGATAAAAAATAAGACTATTGCTAATACGCGATGCTTTTTGGTGCCTCAGACATCTGTACTTAATTATACTTGTCAGTGGACAATATATCCTCCTCGTGCAAGCTCACATTTATCTTAGAGCAGAGGAAAGATGAAGTTTCTTGAAGAGAATCTCAGGGGTAAGTGCCTTCTATAGCTTCTCGGATGACAGTGTATGAATAACAGACTTTTTAGCCCGCTGCCCTTGTTGAGGGGAGAAGCTTACAGAAAAACAAGATAGTTCTGGTCTGACCAAACCTCTGAATTTTCCATGTTTTGCTGAATTACAAAGGTTCAGAAAATTTCAATTTGAAATAACAATATTTAAGTACTTAGACAATTTCAAAATGAAACTTTCAACTCTTTATAATTAGGAACAGGAAATAAACCACTGATTTTTTATTTCTAATTGAGAGTTGATTTGGAGATACTCTTCCATAAACACTGGTAGGCTTACATGACACAAAGGAGAGTGAGGACAGACACAGCTGAAAGCAGGCGTATACATGAAGATTTTCAGGACTGTGTGCTTTCCCTTGTATTCACAACACAGGGAAAGCACTAGTGATCAGTTACCCAACATCAGCCCATACACAGGGATTAACTTAATACAAATACCTTCCAAGTTAAGGAAGAAAGCTAATGACAGACATTCAGAACGAGTATGTTCTTCCTACAGTGATTTTCCTTCTTTTCTTTTCACCAGCAGTGGGATGTATCACAGGTAAGCAATGTTGACAGAGTGATTAAAGACCCAAACATTTGCTTTCCCCAAACTCAACAGCTATGGGGAAGACCAGTTGTTTTTTTTTTTACCCAGCGACTTCCCCTTCCCAATGCAAAAACACAAGGAAATATCAGCGGTAGTTACTACCTCATAACTGCATTTGAAATATTAAATCTTTAAGGACCATATATGATCCCATATAGAACTGTATGGTCCGCTTGTTCACATGATGTTGTACATTGCCATTTACGGCACCAGTAAATCCAGTTTACTCTAATATAGCTCTTCTTAAGCTGAACCCCACAGGACACAGGCAGAAAAGTATTCAGACCCAGATTCCTGAACTCCAGCAGACAATCAGTGCTGAGCAAATGAATTTCTGCTTCCATTTTAAGGTAGATGTGTACGCTTTAACTTTTTAGACTCTTGCCACTTCTAGAAAGCTAAGGCTGTTGCCTGAGAAAGCTCCCAAAGCTGTAGCAGTGGCTGAAACAACCCTACTAATAAAACCAACACAACTGGCCAGCCACACAACAACTGCACTGCAAATCTATTCAAGGTTTGGGGGTTTTGCTGGGTTATTTTTAGCCGAGATCACGTCTCTGATCTGGTTCACTGCTCAGACACAGAACAGTACCAGTGTAAGAGAGGCAGCAGCATGATTCAAGAGTGAGCAGCAAGAGATGAGGACAGTCAGAAGTACACGCATCTGCTATAAAAACTGCTTGCCAAACTATGGGAATAATCTACTTTCTCACTTAACAGACCATCCCCGTTGCTCCTCTGAAATTGCCTTAGATGGTGAACCAATGTCAAGCAGAAGAGCAAGTCACTGTGATATTTTGCTTCTAGTGTTATTAACTCACAGAGGACTATGTGGCACATGCTGTCCAGATTGCATAGTGGCAAGATGTTTTGGGAATAATTTCATTTTATTATTTCAGGATAACTTTACATATAAAAATATATATTTTCTTTGTAAATGTAGGTGCTTGGCTTCCCGTGTGGGTTCCACCTGCAAGTTCTCCTAATCCCCAGTAAAACTAAAGTTCTCTCTCTATTACACCATTTTGTCAGTTTTGCATTGATCTTGCTGTCCTGCACCTGGTTGGTACTAAAACCTTCCAATATTTCTCAAAATACAGATTTCTCACAGTCCGGCAGATTTATGTTCTGCTGATTTCACTGATGATCACATCTACTGTAGCTCAGTCTAGAAGACAACAGACACCTTTCCTCCTGACAGGTGAGGTGATCATCTCCATCACATAAACAGCTATTTATGTGCTAATAACTGCATCCCACAGCTTTACGATCTACCTTTCCCTGTCAGCTAGGATCCCTGCCACCAGCTCAATGCCCTATTTAGCAGTCCAGGGGCCACTAGACTGGAGGTTCTACAAAGTTCCTATAACTTTCAGCAGTGACTCTCTTTTCCAAACTCTCCCAGCAACACTGGTCTCAAGATAGTACTTTGTCTTTGAGTACCATAAGCAGCTTGCACACATTTACCCCCCTTGCCTATATGTGACTCATTGATAAGCTACAATGTCAAGTGTGAGGAACAAGTCATCTAATGAAGGATTAGGGTGGGGTTCTCCCAAGTGGTTAGAAATACAGCTGCAAAGAAATGGCTCAGATGCAGTCACCTGGTTCCTGCATGAGCTACTTGCAAAAATGATAGACTTAAGATTGGTCTTGAGAGAGAGCAGAAAGAATAGAGATGTTCAGGACATCAACTTGCACGGGAAAAGGTGTCTGGGACACTGTTCCCTTCCCCATCGTTCAAGGGATACAGATATGTATCCATTTTTGTGCAAAAGAAATGAACCCAGGAATTGTAATGATCTCTTTGAGAAAAGCCTGAAAATCCCCCCAAACTGGCTAAGTGGTCAGGGTGGTGGTGAAACAATGTTACGATTTCCCACCAACTAAACCACAATTTAGCATTTCAGTTTTGAATCATGCTTGTTTTGCTGCTCTCAGAATGATGATGAAAACTTCTTGACTGGTAGATATGCAGACTCACAGCTGCTGTTGATTGTTGTAACTCCTTTGATGTCAGTAGTTGGAAGGAAGATGAATAGCAGCTGAGGAGCTCTTTAACTCCTTTACACAAACCAGTCACTGCTCCACATCAGTGTGATCCCGGGAAGCCCTCTGATGGTTCTAGAGACAGGACTTTAAAAAGGATACACGGCTGATTGACTGACAGATTGGCAGATCTTGCTACGTGCTGATGCCATTTGAGGAGCTACACATCTGCATGTGCTGACTATGACAAGATGTTTCACGCCTGCATTGCCTCAATGCCCCGCTCTGATAGTTGCTCTGCATTTTGCAGAAGTGTTAAACTTTCCACGTTTCCACCAACTGAATGGAAATGAAAGGGGTTTTTATTACATGAAGCTTAGAATGCCATGCTCGGAATTTCCATTAGGGGTTGGTACTTTACCATCTCACAGTTATTTCTAATGTGTATAGTATTTGACAGTTGAAATGATGCCTGATTTGTCTTCCAGATACAGTAAGTAATCTTTGTAACTGAACTTTTCACTTTGAAGAAGCACTTATCTTCCTGTTCCTCTGGCTCAAAATACCCTTATGCATAAGTTATCCGTATGGATTACTATAGCAGCAGGGAACTCCTGGGATTCAAGGGATTCCAACGCGGCAAGGTTTGCAGGTAGAAGCAACAGCCTTGATTTCAGTATGCACCCAATTCTGTATCAACTCAATCAGTGACTGACTTCTGACAACACACAGTAAAGCTCCTCACTAAGATCAAAGGAGCCTTTTCAAGACCTGCTAAATACCAGATCTCTGGAGTGATGCTCAGGTTTTTCTTTGTTCCCATGCCGTCTGGGGGAATGGCTGGTAACTTTGTCAACAACTCAGAACTGAACAGGAATGTGAAAAAGTTACTCTAAAACGTTAAAATGGTGATGGGGGCTTGTTCCAATTTCATCCTACACAGAAGTTAGGAGTCATCAGTAGTGAGCTCCTTGCACAGCACGTGTAGGCCAGGCTCAGGACTGTCCTCCGCTAGGGCACTGGTTTCAGGACTCAAATACCCACCTCCAGGGGTGGGGCGCAAGGAAGACCCTCTCCTCAGCGCAGTGACAGCGTGGCAAGGCTTACGGCAGAGGGCTATTGTTTTTCTTTTTCTAGATCTGAAAGGATAACTAAGCCTCGACACACAGTTCCCCTCTTAGAAGACAGGCCTGCACTTGGCTGGAGCTCCCCGGCTGCTGCTCAGGAGAGATGCGCTCCGGCAGTAGGAGACTGAGCTAACCGGGCCCGGCCACCCCAAGGGGCGCTGGGGTGGGAAAGTCGGCGGGGAGTTTTTAGGCAGAGCCGCCGGCTCTCCCTCCCCTCCGCCGCCCGCCGGCCCAGCACACAGGCGGCTCTCCCGCGCC
>VZZY01010178.1:62718-110938 GCA_013400335.1 Eurystomus gularis | reverse complement strand
CGGAGCGAGATCAACGCTATGGACGAAGAGCAGCAACGGTGGGGCCTTTTTTTTTTTTTTTTCTGTAGACAGAAGGAAAGGCACCAGAACTTGGTTGGGAGAAGTCGCGTGTGACAGCTCCTGTTCCCACGGGTTTCTTTCGCACCAGTTCAAAAGCCCCGTGAGAGTCTCGGTCTGTCTCGTACTTCTCAGCAGAAAGCTGGTGCAGCTTTCAGAGCAGAGGGTGACAGCAACTAGCTCAGAGATGGGGGGTGGAAGTATGTGCCTAAACCGTCTTTTTCTTCTGCAAAGCCTTCCCTTCGTAGAAGCCATCCCAGAGTAACTCTGAAGCACAGTCGTCTTGCAGAGGAGTTCTCCCTGCTTGCAGATTTGTTGAGAAATTCAGGGGAGCAATGCTGGTTTTGACCAAATCAACTTTTCCAGCTTCTACAGTTAAACCTAACGCCTCCCTACCTCCCCAGTCCCAGAGATGTAACTGGATGCACTTCTCCAGCTTACAAGTGTTCGATACTTGTTAAAATGGAGAAAACGTTGCAATGGGCTACCGTGAACATGTGTGAATTGCATTGGGCTCCGTTCTTGTCCCCCTTGCACACAGTGCCATTCATTCTATCCCTGTGCTATGCATAGAAAGCTTCCTGAACTTTCTATCCTGCTGTGACCCAGAGCATCCGATCCGTTAAAACTATGAACTTGCCGCTCTGTAAGGATAAGAAGCGCGGGAAAGGGTTTTCAAAATACTTGGAACCAATGAAAGCGATAGTGCTCCATGAGCTGCTGGGCTTTCAGGGCAGAAAGCAGCATTCTGTACCAAAAATGTTAAAGCAATTATTTCTCTGCACATCTATTCATAATGCTTAGAACTGTCAGGTTCTATTAATTTTTTTTCCTACAGATAGAAGTAAGAGTTATGTTTTGTAACTATGCTACAAAAACCTGAGATACTTCAGTTGCGCTTTACTTGTAGCCATGTAAGGAAAAGACAAGCAGTTGCTCATAGAGAGAGCTGCAATTAAACTTATTCCAGCTTAAGTAGGTGGCTTCCTGTTGTTTTTGTTGTTTAATTTCATTCCAATATTAATTCTAACTAATTAGTCAACTGAAGCATATGCTAAGAGGCAATAAACCCCTTGCTCCTGGATTGGAGGTGAAAGAGTCCTTCATTGTGTGGAGGAAGGAAAGGAGGGGAAGTGTAGAAAGTTTCAGGTTCTTTGAAAACTACGTACATCTGCAGTACTTCTGGACTTGCTCATTTAGCCAGTGGAGAAACAAAAGCTCTAAAAGTAACTTGATGGGCTTTTCCTCAGTAGCTTAGGAGATTCTAAATGTAATGATGCAATAGGTGAATGAAATGTTTATGTGGTTCCAAAAGCTTACTTTAACACAGCCTCTAAAGCTGGGGTTTAGAGGCTGCACGTTACATAATGATATTTACTGTTTTGTCCTGCACTTTTAAAAATGGTGATACCACAGGAAACTTTTGCAGGTGTTTGTTTCCCTTAGTGCAACATCTTTGCATCACTAAGGTATGTCTGTGGTATTTCTGAAATTAAATAGATACAGAAGGGAAGTGCTCCATTGTAAAAGGGCTCAATGAAGAAGCCAAAGGTGGCTGTGGTGCATGGGATGTAAATGAAGTAGTATAGTATCTGAGGTTTGTTAAGCCTCTGCCATCCTGCCGAGCGGTCACAGAAATACACAAGGGAACTTGCAATTGCAAAGCTGAACTTAATTATCTCTTGTCTAACTCATTCAGGCTGTCAGCAACTTTTGGACATAATGGTTTTATCAATGCTGTGTCTTTCAGTCAGTAAGTCCCTGTTCTTCTGCTTGGATCTTTGCCAGTGATGAGTTTGGGTTCTGATCTCCTAGAATAGGGTAATTTCCTTGGAAAAATGTTCAGGGATGTATTACATTGCAGGGACTGGCAAATTGAGAAACAGCTAATTCTATCTTTCTCTTAAATAGTTGAATTCACATTTCTTTCAGTAAAGGAATCTTTGAGGTACTAAGTTTCTAATTATGAGTCATAGAAATGTAGAGGTCACAACAGGCAATGGAAATGTTTTTTTCCAAATGTTGGGCCTCCGTAATAAATGGACGTGAATTACTGAGAAACATAAATATGCTGAAACACTTTGTTGCTATTTTTCACTAAAGTAGCCTTGAAACTGGCATAACTAATTAATAAAGCATTCATGCACAATTAGGAAGCCTCTGATCACACAAAACTGCTGTTGTATTTTTTTATGTCACACGTTCCTATCTGCTTCCTCAGTAGAGAAGAAGCTGCTGGGAACAGCCTTGTGCTGCAGTCATCCCAGCATCTGGAAATAACTCATCCAGGCACACTTCAGAGAATTTTAATGTTGTTTAAAGTATTGCAGGGGCCTAGGCTGGTTTAAGAGATGAGAGGCACCATGAGATGTATCATAATGAGATACACGAGCAAAGCTGTGTCTTCTCAGCCCCTCACTGTCACTTTTAAATCTCTCCTGATTGCTGAATAGAGGAATAATGTGTTGAGAGTTTCTTCTCTAGTTCCAGTACTTCTGTCAATCGTGTGAAGTATTCTAGAGTGCTGATTTATTTTTATTTTTAAAAAACATTGACTTGTTAGATGCAGAGGCTTGCCTAGATCAAGCTCTAGGCACAAATACAAAATATAGTGCTTCAGCTTTATTATTTGGAGCACTAAGTGTCTGTCTTCTACCAGTCTTCTGGTCTTTTGAATTTTAAAACCTTGCCCACGTCAGTTTGGGGGCAATAGATTATTGCAGAGAAACTTGCACAAAGTTCTTTGGACATTTTGACCTATTAAATTTTGGACTTGCTAAACATTACAGAAATTCTTCAACAAAATTGCTGTCAGATTTGAAACAGAGTGATTCATTGAGCAAAAATACAGGAAACAATTTATAAAAATTGCCACCCAATCTAAAAAAAAAATAGAAAGTTTTAACTACAAATAAACTCAGTGCATGTTGTTTAACATAGGCCAGAAAGCTCTGTCTGCAGTTTCAGCCTTCCACCCTTCTTTTAAGTGCCTGCTACAATTAACCTATGAACAAATTGCCCTCTAGCTCCCCCAGCTGAATCCTTACAATGGGAGAGTGAAGCGTTAATGGCTTTCCCCAAAAGGCTGACCTGTGTTCAGCTTTGATTTCAATAAGTTTTGGCTTTGGTAGTTTGGCTTTTTGATCTCACTTGCATTACTCATGCTGTGCCAATGATCTCCTTTGAAATAGGGATACTGTTCGAAGGAAGACAGCACCTTCTGGACCTCGGTCTGTTACAGAGTTATGGAAAAAGCTGTACCTTAACTAAAATGTTTTGGGTAGAAGTGATTTGATGGATGTAAGAGGGATAAGACCTATCAGATCTGTGAAAAGAGAAAAGATTGCCCAGGATGAATGAAAAAAGAGTCTGAAGAGGCACTGACATCTATGAGCAGGGTATCAGAAGGCTTGTTGTCTTTCCGTAGCCTTCATAGTTCTAATCAATTAGCAATAGGACCAGAGGAGTTCTGGGAAGATAAAAAAGGGTCATGGGAGGCTGTTGGGCATGGAAAGCACTGGAGCGAGTTATAGAAAACTGGTTTCTAAGATGACATTGCAAACATCTGTATTAGAGTCCTTGAGGCCAAAGCCAGAAGTGGCTTTATAAGTTGTGACCTTATTTATATGCAATTGTGCTGTTTCTGTGGATGCGTGCAGCGGGGATTATAGCAGAAGTGTCTTCCAGCTGTGTAATGTACACAGGCTGGGCAATTACTTATCTCTCGGTGACTTTATGACAGCGCGTGCTCCTTTTCCCTTAGGCAACCAAGCTGCCATGTCCTCTTCAGATTATGCAGACCTACTTGGCTATTTGTGCAGAACATAGCATTTTCTTATTCAATAAAGCTTTTATAATGTCGTGTCCTGAGCAGGGGCTTGTCATGGTGTCTGTGATGTCAAGCTCATGTTTCTCTCACCCACAAAGGTCTATCATTTTAAAGGTGGTTGAATTCTTGCTGGTCAGAGAAAGAGGAGACATAAGGCAGCAGGTCAGCAGAGGGCCAAAGTGAACCTGAATCAAGAAGCTGGAGTGAAGGAAAAGGGGAATACAGTCCCAGCGAGTGTGAAGGAATGCTGGTGCTTTTTCTTGTTACAGACTGTGAAACAGGCACAGGAAAGAAGCGCTGGGAAGTGCAAATCTTCCTCTTATCTCTCATATCATTGTTATCTAGGCTTATTTGACTTACTGATAGTCTCAGAAAGCCTCTTGAGATCTAAATTTACAATACTGGTCTTCTCCACTAAGTCCCAGGTAAGTCATTGTCATAAGAGGACAGAAAGCATTGCTGGAAGGTAGTTACCAGAAGTGCCTTCTGTGATTTAAAGGAGGATTAATTCATACCCTTGGGAGGGTAACGGAATTTTGTTTTCTGAGGAGTTTTCAGTCAGATTAACATGCTCTATAATTCATGCAAACCATGGAAATGTCTCCCTTAGGAAGTGAGGAGTTCTACATGACATAACTCCAAAATGAAATTCCAAAACTGAATTCCAAACTTGTGTCTGAAAATCGTATATATTCAATATGTGGAGGTTCATGTTACTGGCATTAGCCAAGTAGGAGAATTTGGAAGCTAATTGCTTAAACCTCAGTAGCTGACAACCTGAAGAAAAATCAACTTCTTTTTAGTAGTTCTAAAGTGATGCATTTTACTTCATGCTCATCTTGGAGTAAGAGCCCACTTGTTGTTAATTACTATTCCTCATGTGATCTGCAGGAATTATTAAATTACAGTAACATAAAATCTCTTCGCCCAAAGACAATTGAATGTGATGTTATTGTGAGTGCTTAAGGTTGGTTCCTGTTTACTTGGATTCTGCATACTATTTCCTTAATGTCTTAGGGAAAGGCACATGGGGGAGGAGGTGGTAAAGATGAGATGAAGGAGGGTCAACTGCCTCTTGACCCTGTGAAGGGTGTGGGTTTTGGAAGAAGGTGGAGCGCAGTTGCGGTATACAGGGTGTGTCGTCCTCTCTGCAGTGTCGTGTGGGGTTCTGGACTGCTCTGTTTTGGTCTCCCCATTGGAGTAGGGGGAAAGCATGATATTTGAGGAAAGCATGATATTTGGAAAAAGAAGTGGAGAGGTAGTATGGAAGTAGAAGAAATCAAGGCTCCAGCAGTTAGTTCAGACAAAAGTCAATTGCTAGGCCTGTCACAAAGCAGTAGAGAACAAGCCCTGAAATAGGGATGATTGTTGGGTTTTCTCCTACAAATGCTTCTCCTGATGTTTTCTTACCACATGATAACTAATTATATTGATTCCATTAATCTGGTATTTTCTCTCAAAAAGTCAACAACATTCTAGGTATAAAATCATTGAAGTCAGTATTGGTTGTGAGAACGTATGTAGAAAAGCCCACGATCGTTCATCTTTCTCCTGGCTGCTGAATAGACAAGGTGTATCCCTTTATTCTGTTTCCATGCTTAATCAATATTGTGCAGTTGTATGTCCTGTAAAAGGAATTAAACAAGTCCACTGATTTAGGAGTGCATTTATTTAAACTCTAATGCATTGGACAGTAATAAATTTCAGCTCTGGTGCGAGTATGGTTTGGGGCGGTGGAGAGGGGTTCATTTGTTTTCCCATCAGATGCTGTCCCCACCAGCCCTGGCTGCGGGCAGCCCTGGTGCCCTCTCCTGGGTAACCCAACCCCTTAAACCTCCACAGCTTCAGGGTCACCAGTAACCGCATTGCGTCTGGGAAAGCATTCTGCAGAAGAGCTTGTTCAAATGCCATGCCGTGTTTCCTTGTTTTATAAGAAGTTTTTTCTTAAACTGTGTCGTGCTGATGCACAGAAAATACTGGCTCAAGAATTTGTTTAATGCTTACTCATATGAACATCTTACAAATGAAAAGCTTGCTTTATATAACTTGGACTACTTTTAAACGCGTAGCTTCTCCTTACTATGGGTACCACTACTGTTTTTTAGAAGGAAGCCAATATTTGCTCACTTGGCAATACTATGGCTTGTTCAAGGGGTTAGGAGGAATTTTACTATGTTCTCTAAGGTTTTAAGAATTAAGTCACCTTAGAAGAAAACCAGAGCTACTGCTAAATAATTGCAGCAGTGCAAGGAGTACACAGGACATGCATAGGTAATGTTCTGAGATCCCCAGTAGAGATTGCAGTTATATACTCTTTATTTGATAGCCATTTGCAGTAGAGATCATTTTAAGTTCTGCTACCAATAGATATGTAGTTGGAGCGATGCTTGCTTTAGGTTAGAGTTTGGGTAGCACTCCTGGGTATTACTTGTGTCTCTTAGGAACTTTTAGGATGAAGAGCACTTTCAGAGTCAGCCCTTCCATCAGATTGAGTTTAGTGTCACGTCTTACCTTAATTTCATTAGTGATGCAGAAGCCAGTCCTCCCTGCCAACCTGTCATGTTCAGAACCAGTATGCTCTCTTTGGCTACATGCAATCATACCTTTGAGAAGTGAAAAATCTACATGGCCTATGTAAGACAGAGACAGAGGTCAGATCCACCAAACCTGAGTTACTGCGGGCTCCCTGTAGAGTTCTTGTGTGCTTCTGTTACCCACCACGTGGCCCTTCAGCTTGTCTCCCTGTTCAGTGCATTGGTCTTTGTGTCCTAGGCAACCCCCATGGAGAGCGCTGTGGGAAGACTTGTTTGGAAGAGTGTGATAATCAGTGGCTGGGTGTCAGCTTATCGAGGCAGCCAAAAGAAAATGGATCTGTTGTTGTATGTATTAACCACTGGAGCCTGTGTCTGTTAGTCAGACTGCCTTCACCTTTCTTATGCTTCTGTGTCAAACATCATGTTTGTTTTCTATCTGTAGGCTTGTGGACATAGGTGGAAAAATATCTTTTACATGAAAAAAGAACACAAACTCCCACATGGTATTTGTTTTGCCATCTCTTCTGATTTTCGAACTGAACTCAGCAGAAGAATATGCCCATGCTATATAGGTAAGCAGAATGCTTGGATCCTTTGCAGGGAAGGTTAAGATCTGCATGGTGCAAAGATTGTGAAGAGCTTGTGTTGCTCCAAGCAGTCTTTCTGCAGCCAAAGGTTTGAAGATTGAGTGCTGATGATGTGAGCCCAACTTACAATGTAAATTTGTTAGCAAGATGTTTATAACTTTAAAGAAAAGCTGCTTTCAACAGGCAAAAAAATAGTTTATGTAGGACATTAGAACACTTGCATCTTGGACTGGACCACTGAAGGATGTGTGCTCCTCAAAAATAGGCCACTAGAGGACATTGTTCCATCCTTTACTCTGTCATTTGCTTGCTCTGTTCAGGAGGGTGCCTCAGAGCAGATCAGCAGGAATATCAGCAAGTGATTGTGCCATCTGCTTCTTAGTACGTGATACAAAGCTTCTGTGGTTCCTTGACAGTGTGTCCCCCTTTTCCTTACTTGCCTCCTGCCAAGGCCGCTGCTGTGGTGCAAGACCTTCAGTGGTCCTTCCCCAGAGGACTTCAGGAGCAGAGTAAGAATGAAGACCTGAAGCTATCAAATGAGTCCATTTCTGCCTCCCTTTCATACCTACCTTGCATCTGGGAGAAAAATCTTGTGACCCTGGTTGTTGCCAATGCAAAGAAGAGCTGACAATCTGGCTTTTCTGTGCAGGCCAATAGAGTAATGCTGTCAAATGTCCTGCTGCTCCTTTGGAGACTTGTTAGAGCATTAGTGATCTATGGGTGAGATGAAGGGAACCCTGATGGGAGGCAGTTACCAAAGAAAAGCAGGAAAACAGAGCTGGGAGAATTGGATGTAGAGACAACTGCTAAGGGTGACAGATACCAATATCTAAGGTAGCCATAACACAAGCCCTTCAGAGGACTCGGGGAGCATCAGGGCAACTCCTACTGAGGTACATAAGCCTGTCAATGAGATTACACTGGAATTATACAGAGTGGAAGAGTTAAGCTTATCTAGTTATGTGGCTCAAACTATTTGTGCTATTTCATCCATGGAACAACTTAAAAATAAAGGTATACCTTTTAAAGTTACGAGATTTGAAAGGCAGCTGTGATCAAGTGATACGATGCTTTGATTTTGCTTCAATACTGCATTAAAGCTAAAGGCTGTATAGTGGAAACCAGTGGTTTTAGTTTTATTCCAGAACTGAAAATCAGTGTTGTTTTGTTTTTAACTTGTCTCAACTTTTGTTGAAGACCTGGTAACAAGTTCTGCAACCACGTGCTTCTCATACTTTTAATATTTCTTGCCTATTCCCAGATCATGTGCGAAAGTTTGGAGAAGACCATGGGTCATGCCAGGCTGGAATGTCGAGTTTTTACATTGAGGTGTGTATTAAAGATACCAAACCGCTCGCTCTCTCTATATGTATATTTACTTTATGTATACGTGTATTAAAGTATATGTGTAAATGCAAACATTAACACTCTCTTTTATTGTTGGAGGGGGCGGGAATCAGACTTTTCTCATTTCTTTTTATTAGAGTCTTAATAAGACTTGCGTGATAATTCCCAACTAGTACTTTTTACTTTTTATTCTCAAGAATACTTTTACACCATACTAAATCCAAAGTTACTTTCCATCTGGAAAAAAAGCACGGATATAACTAAGCATGAATTTTTATTATTATCTTTAAAGTAACCTGTTTGATATAACATTAACATTAATAATGCTTACCTTCTCACTTTACAGAGTAATATTCTGTATTATTTAATTTCACTCTTAAGATTGTTTTCTAAAAAAAAAAACCAAAACCAAACACTTCTGAGAATAAAATATCCTGTTTCTTGCTCTCTTAAGTTGTTCACAGCTCAAAGTTTTTAATAACTATTTTTAGAAAGTCTGAAAAATGTCTGTGAGGTAGTGGTAATCCCCCAGTACTGAGCCAGATGCATATCCAGTAGCATTTCATTGAATTCACAGGAGATCTAAGGAAAAGCATTTCACTTGTTTTGCTTATTTTCATGAATATTTAAATATTAATGACATCGCTTTGTTTTATTTTTCTTTTAGGACTTAATTATAATGGGAGCCCCTGGATCATTTTATTGGACTGGTTCTGTTTTTGTGTACAATACAACTGAAAATAAAATCCATTCTTATACAGATACAAATAACCAAGTGAACTTTGGAAGTTATCTAGGTACTTAAAAATATTTGTTACTTGACAAAAATATAAGCCAAATAATAAGCTAAATAGCTGTTCTTGAAGTACGTGCAGTGTTTATTAGTGCTCTCTTTCTTAATGCCAAAAGTGTTGATTCTAAAAATGTGTTCTGATTTTGTTAAATATTATTTAATTATAAGGCTTTCTCTCTATTCTTTTTATATGGAAACTTCTCAAACATTTGATTTCTGTTTTTATCTTCTCCCCAGTTTCTGTCATTTCTTGATTTAGAAGGTAGAGATATGCTTCTGATTAGCAATAGTTTGCACTTCACTGTTAAGTTTGAAATGCTGCCAAGGGCTTTCATAGCAAAAGACATAATGATTTCACATGCAACAGAAATCTGAAAAATTTGTTACTGTGAAAGTTGCAAGGAAACAAGTCTTAATTGCATTGCCAATAAGGGGAAGTATGCTATGACCTGAAGAGAGACTTGCCTCCCATCGTCGCTTTTTTTGGTTTGTTTTTTTTTAATTCCAACCATATTTTGGTTTGGATACATGAGAATGCAAACCTTATCTATGCATGTCTGCAAAGAAAGCCATGAAGCTCCTCATGTACCTATATCCAAGTAATTAGCTGAGTGTGATGCTTTATGCCAACAACCATCAACAGCTTCAGTTTTCTCACTATAAACTAAGAAAAGCTCGTCTATCCTTCCTGAGCTCCTGAGCAAGAATATTTTTGCCTGTGACCATCAGTTTTTTGCATTTTCCCATTCATAGGTCTGGTTCACATGGATAAACATTTCTTGTTTCTGATTTCACTCTTTTGACCACAGGAAGCAGGCATACATTATGAAATAACTGTTACAAAATACAAAGTGGCTAACACTTCAGAATCCAGCACTGAGCCTTGCAAAAAGGCTGCAGTTGGGCTCTGGGGGAAAGGGAAGCAAAAGAGATGCTAGATGTTAAGAGGTGATCAAATACTCAGATCACTATGGTTAAAGAGTAGCATTCCTAACCTTTTGTAGGACAAATGAAAAACTTCAGACAATGCTTGCTCCAGTTTTCCAGTAACAATCAGCAGAAAAAATATTGCACCTGTCCGGGGAAAAAAGCTCATTCCGGATTTCTGCTCTTGCCAGTACGAGAGTGAGAATTTCTATAACGAATAAGTCAACTCATTGATAGCCAAAAGCCAGATACAGGCAGCTGGGTAAAAGCTTGCATAAGGACCGTGCTGGAGAGGGTGCAGGTTAGGCCTTCCAGCATATCTGGTCTCTCATAGTTCCCTTGGCCATCCAGAACGTGAGATCAGCTGGTGTTTGCTTCACAAATACTTCTCCAGTGACCTGGTGCAACTGGAACAGTCAGTGTGCTGGCTCAGCAGAGCCATGTTTCTTAAACTTGCCTTTTCTACAGGAAGGTGAAGGAAGGGGCCATTAGCTTATCTGTGTGTTTCTACAGTAGCAGCGGTGATAAACTTTTGCATTGTTCCATGCTACTTAAACCTCCACTTTGTTCCCTTTGTAATAATACATAATGTGTTTAAAAGAATGTAAAGGTACCTTAGTACCTTCTTTCCTTTCACTCAGCTTCTGTTCTGTCCCATCCTTGGCATTATTTAAGGCTAAAGTCTACTTAGAGTTAGTTCTGTTACCAAAGATACAGTTTTTTGAAGTCTGAGTTTGCTTCTCCCTTAAATAAGGAACAAAAATATTCTTCCCAAGTGGTGGAAGTATATTGTGACTAGATTCAGAGTGTAATTCAAACATACAACTAGACACAAGTATCTACTTTACACTAGCCTTATTTTGGCAGGGACTGAGAATTTGGCTTTTTTATTTACATTTTTGATTAGACTGTAAAAGAGTAAAAATTAACAAATTGGAGATTGCAGAAAGTGTGTGCAAAAGTATCATAACACTTTCTGTAAACTGGAAGAACCAAAGCTGCTTAGTACCAGACAGTGAAAAGAAAGAAGAAATTTAGAAAGAGAAGCTGGTAATACATAACTTTTGGTAGTATTTCCTTGACTACTCCAGAGTATCCTGGAGATTAATAACTGACTTATTTAAAAGGAATTAGCTAAGTTAGTCTTTCAAATCAGCTGGGTCTTACAAAAGAGTAACCTTAGGCACTTAACAAAGAGCCTTTAAAAAATGACAAAGTAATAGTTTATTTTAGGATTCTGAGAGTAGCAAATAATGTTTCAGAAAACTGAAAAAGCGTAGTAATAGTAAAGAGGAGAGAATTCTGGGCTTGGAAATAAAATTTTGTGTGATTATGCCTTGAAATCTAAAGGGTCAAATAATTAATCTTCCATTGCCCACCTAATATTCTAATATCACAGAGAAAATGAGGACTATCTGATTACTGTACTTCTTTTTTGGTGTGTTTAGCTTTTCGGGTTTTTGTGGTTTGTTTTTGCTTTTGTTTTCTTTAAAAGTTCATTAGAATTACCAATGTTTACACTTCAGCAAAACCAAAATAACTAGAAAATAAAGGTCAGAGGAGGTAAATTAAGGTTTACCCACTTAAGCTTAATTTTTTGTTGAATAAGTAAAAAGTAGGTGTAGACCTTTAACTGATAAATTGCCTTGTTCACCTCTTTTAGCTTAAAGTCCAAAAAAAAAAAGCTGGCTTAATGAGAACTTAAATTCTAGACAGCTACCTTCACAGGTGAAAGATTTAAGGCTCGATCTCTTCTGATCCAGGATGATTTTTCCATTTTCTTTGCATGCTGTGAAAATCAACAGCCACTCAGCAAATGTAAGAGTAGCAGAATATGTTAACTGTCTCCCTTGTTTCAACTCAGCCATAATGTATTCTGGAAGGAGTAAGGATGACTTGTGTAGCTACAGACCAAGGTGTTAGCCTTCAGTTTGCAGTTCTGTGGCTGGACGTCTGCACCAAAATATGGTCCTGTTTGTTAAGTGGTGCCTCTACATATAGCAATATGTTACATTGACTCATTTACATAAGCTGAAGCAATGTTTCCTTATTACATAATCCAGCTTTTGCTCCGATTTGTTCCTGACAATTTAGTATGTGTGTATCCATGGTGCATTGTGTGCATGTGTGTACATATGCACATGCGTATCAGTAACACTAAATTTCAGTTTTCTGCAGCCCAGTTACAACTGTAGTCAGAGTAACAATTGAATCCAGTGTCTTCACATTGCACTGTATGAAGTTTTGATCATTTTTATTTGAATCATATTTATTTGCCTTACAATATGGACTCTGAACAATTGCAGAATGTGCATTAACAGGTGTTTGCAATTTATTTTATTGGCCTTTAAGATATGGCAGATAATTGAGATCCTGGGAAGAAATGAATGTTTCTGACACTTGTTTCTCCTTGCTGGAATTTACTGTTTGTATTGACCTTTTGCCTATATTTCAAAAAATTTCTTTTCTGTTTTCATTGCTAACTTACATGAGGTCTGAATGTCAGACTTGCAGTAATTTGTGGCGTTGACAGCTTTATACGTCATGCTCACATTTTGTTTTTCTTTATATAGCATTTCCAGTATTGAATAGTGCATTTCTAATTTACAGGATACTCTGTTGGAGCTGGACATTTTCTGACATCAGCCAGTACAGAAATAATTGGAGGGGCTCCCCAACAGGAGCACACTGGTAAAGTAAGAGATTGTCTGTACTATTGGTTTGAAGAATACACCCCCACATACTCACCCATGATTTTCCAATTTAGATTAATGTGTTAAAGACAAGTATCAGATAGAGAATGATTTCTCACAGGGAGAAAAGTCAAATAAGGAATGAGGGGAGATAGTCTAGATATCAATGCTGGGAACTATGGTGTTATAGAAAGGTACAGATAGGAAATAGTAAATAGCTGTACCTTGTGATACGTTGTGTTGCTGATTCACTAGCACACGCTGCAGAGAAAGCACAGGGAAGTATTTCAGAATACTGTTTGCTGAACTCTGCTATTTTTCTTTTCATTTTAGGCATACATTTTTAGCATTGAGAAGCAACTAAATATTTTATTTGAACTAAGGGGTAAAAAGGTAAATATTTCATACTCCTTTTCTGCACTTTAGAACTTCTAGCATATCTTCATCAAAATTTTAAAAACAGTGTGATTTCTTGTTTGCACACAGCTTGGTTCTTACTTTGGAGCTTCAGTTTGTGCTGTGGACCTGAATTCAGATGGCCTCTCAGACTTGCTGGTTGGTGCTCCAATGCAAAGTACCATCAGAGAAGAAGGAAGAGTTTATGTCTATATGAATTCAGGTTCTGTAAGTATTTTCTCTTAAAAACATAGTCACTCTAGTATAACAAGTTAAGATTTCCTCTCTCTCATCGTACAATATTTCAGGATGTAGGAAAAACAACTCTAGAACCGCAATGACAATCCCAGTAGGATTGTAGCACACCTGCAAAGGCTAGCTGTATAAACTGTAACATGTTGGTACTTACCCTGGTGTTAGAATGAGGACAGACTGGTTTTGTTTCATGGTAACTTCAGGTGGTGACACCCTTCACTACAGCCTCTTTTCAAGCTCTTCTCCATTATCATGCTTACCACTGGACTGACATGTGAAGAGCACACATAAATACTTTATTTGCCAAACTGACGACTACCAGTCTCAAATTTTTCATTCTTTGTTTGTTTGTGGAGTGCTCCACACTAATGCATATTTATTCTCTTATGCTTGCAATTAACTTTTTCTTAACATGTTTTCCTCACAGAGAACTAAGTGATTCCATGATTCCTACAGCTAACTAAGGCACACACAATAGCTCTGAAGCAGCTAGTGTTTACTACTGTTTTAGCAAACAGTATTCTCAGAGCAGTAAGCCCCTCAGATGTTTGCTCTGGAAACATATTGCTGTTCTCTTCCTTAAAGAACAACTTTCTTATTCTTTATGATTCTTACACTAAATACTGTTAAATATTCTTTGCTAATGCTCGCTTCTGCACCAAGGAGTTCAATAGGATTGTATATTGGCATCTAAGGCAGTTTTAACATTTTGAGTAATATTCCAGGTCACCTGGAAGATGCTCTGTTAATGTGCCATTCATTTCTGTTTTCCTTCAGGAGGCGAAGATGGTAGAACTGAACATAGAGCTCAGTGGGAGTGACTCATATGCAGCCAGGTTTGGAGAGTCCATAGCCAATCTAGGAGACATAGATAATGATGGTTTTGAAGGTAAGTATACAAAGAAAACCCCTCGGGTTTAATTTTCTCTGAGTAGTGGAATGTCATGATAACAGAACGATTATGGAAGTCACCACTTCCAAGTGGTGACTTGACCTTTCTTTTCTAGACCACTGTTTGAAATTTAGCTGTTTCAGAGTCATTGATGTGTAATACCAAGAGATTAGGTTCTGTCACTTTAATAAAGAGCATGAGCATAAGGTGGTAACATAGTCTGTTATGACTGTGATTGGGTGCTAGACCTCAAGTAGAATCCCTAATCCTGTTTCAGAGGCAAGAGTTGGGGAACAATTTGGCAATTTTGTAACATCAGAAATAAAAACTACACACTGAGTCAAGACCTGCTTCTATGTTACCAACAGGAAGTACTAAACACGTGGGGATATTGAAAACAACCTGCAAGCTGGGAGACTGTTGTGGCACTACTTCCCAATCAGGCCCTCAGGTGACTCATGAATTGCCTAGCTTGGCCTCCCACTGGATGGAGAACACTGGGAAAGACTTCAATGGACGTGCCCCAGTAGTGAATTCAAAATGTTAATGGGACTCTGAGGAAGCTATTTCTTTTTGTTGTCTGTACAGGAGGATCTGTTTCAGGCAAATAAAGTTAGATGCCTAAAAAGAAACTGAGAATATCCTCCATTCCTTCCCCACCACCTAGACTGAAACACCCTCTCTAAATATGATGTGTGCTGAAATTTCCATTGATGTTTCAGTGGAGCCTGCTCAGAGGGCAGAGACATTCAGTCTCCAGACTTGTGTCTAACTTCTGTAATAAGCATAAAAGTAATAGACATCGAAAAGAGAATGCCATGGCAAAGTTATACATAAAAGGCATTTTAGTTATAGGAAATAGATTAAAGTATGTAAGATGCATTGTAACATCTACAATGATTCTCATGGCCTTCTACTTCCCTTCTGTGGGTTGAACTAGATGACCATTAAAAGTTCCCTTCCAACCCAAACCATTCTATGATTCTGCTTCCAGTCAGGCTGCGTAAAATGTATTTGCTACAGAAGCCCCATGGTCTACTGCGCTCAGCTTCTTTCCTTTCAAGACCATTCACTAGCTATTTAGCCAGCCTGCAAATACACAGCCAATTCAGAGGTCTCCTGCTAGACTGAAGACAAGCAGAGGGGACCTGGCCCAGTGGCTTCATTCATCTTGTCATGGTTTCAAACAAGTAGCAATAGTCAGTAATCCTGTCTGAAAAACTGGTGTGTGTTCCCCTCCAGCTGAAGGTCAGGCACAATAGGCTGTGTAGGGACAGGATAAAAATACAGAAGGTGTTTCCTACTGTTCAAAAATTCATAAGCAGTTTCAGTTTTTCTGTCATCAAAACTTGGACTGTGTATAGGGAGCTACTATCCTTTGTGCAAAAACTGTCAGCTTTTTCTGGGCTGTATCTTTACGGAGTTCAAGTCTTTCTTTGTGCTTCCGAATGACTCTTATTTTCAGTTATGATCCAGGGTTCTCCTTTCACTCTTCCCCTTTGTGTTCTTGGTCCTGTTCCATAACCTGCAAAGCTTGAAACAGTCATTCTTTTCTCATCTGGTCTCCTTTTCCTTAAAGTAGTCTTTCCTCCCCCTTGTTTAGTGCCTAGTCCTCAAACTCCTGTTGTATTTAATTTCTCCTCTTTGGTATTACCTTCACAATTTTATATACAAGTTTCTGGTTTTGCCCCAAAATATTTGCAAACTGCAAAGGGAAACCGTATCCAAATGTAGGGCTGGGGAACAGAGAAGTAAAATCAAATTAATAGCAGCATAATAAAGTAGGTGTATGACATAGAATATAAGGTAAAACAGGGATCCTAAAACTGCAGGGGAGGCAGAGCAAACAAGCGGATTAGCTTTCAAAGGGAGTAAGAACATTGAGAACAAAAAGTGGAGGCAATATTGAGAGTGGCAGTAGGAAAAGAAATTCTGTAACAAAAGCAGCTGGAAGCAAAATATAAAGAGAAATTGGGTGTTAGAAACCATTTGTCTGTAATAAGTAATAACAAAGCACAGCAGAGCCAACTTCTTCAATGATCTAAACCATCAGTATCAGCCCTGTGAAGATAATGGCATGCGTGTTGGTGTAGAATCTGACCTCCTCAAGAACATATGTGTAATTTTAATTAGCACAACTTGACTGTCCTATTTTCATCTCCCCAGTAGAAAGACTGCGTATTTTGTGTGTTTTAGTCACTAAAATATGGATTCAGTCAGAGAATTGTTAAGTAAAACCAAATTGTCAGAGCTTTCCTTTTCATGGGATTTTGGTTTGGTGTATCATTCAGTATTTCTGATTCACAGGTAGTTCAGTTTTGTTTATTTGTGAAGGGAAGTTCAGAATTACTAATTTATATTAGTGACTTTCAAGATGATATA
Source organism: Eurystomus gularis (assembly GCA_013400335.1). Taxonomy (NCBI): domain Eukaryota; kingdom Metazoa; phylum Chordata; class Aves; order Coraciiformes; family Coraciidae; genus Eurystomus; species Eurystomus gularis. Next base: position 94,246 of record VZZY01010178.1, on the reverse strand, counting down.
ATTAATCTCTCCCTCCCTCCTTCCACTAACTCCAGCAGTTAAAAACCTCTGGCTATTTGAACCACGGTGCGTTTTGATAAGGGCTGTTGAGGGTAGGTGAGTTGGTTGCTTATATGTTGCCATACCCCTCTGGGATTAAATCATGTAGGCATAAAACATATCCCTTTGAACAAACCAGCTACCTTCATTTCCTTGTTAAATGCCTGTTCAAGCTGTTAAGGACACTTCTTAGAAAAAGAAATGGCTCATTTCAGGGGGCATAATAACAGTACTTCTTGTGTTTTAGTGATTTAATGCATGTGGGAAGAGCGGAGCACAAGAAAGTCATCATAGTTTCATAGTTCCATGAATACAAGGCTTGCTTTTTTTGTTTAGTTTAGTTTTGTTTTCAGAAAGACCATGATAATTTTGGCTATTCTCTGTGATAATCTCTTAAGGGTCAAATTCAGTATTGATAGGAATAGACTTTGTCTTGTCTTGAACAAAAGGGCTGTATTTGGCCCTTGTTTTCCAGAAACATAAATGCTTAAGGCAGAGTCAGATTCCTGAGCTGGTCTGTACTTTTCCATTTGCTTTATATCTATCTTCAGAACTTCTTTTGAATTCAGTCAAATTTGGTCTGGCTTTGCATGCATCATGATTTGGATTTCTTTAACTCTTGCTAGTTCACGTTTCCTAGTCAACTTATTGTTAAATTGTTTTTCCACAGATGTAGCAATTGGGGCTCCACAAGAAGATAATCTAAAAGGGGCTATTTATATATATAATGGCAGGAAAGATGGAATAACACCATCATTTTCGCAGGTACGCTTTTTCAATGAAAAATAATCAATCCATAAAAACCTTAAGTTTTAAATATGAGAGGGCTTTCCCTACATTTAACACACTGACATACGTTAAAAGACTTCAGAAATTTTTTACATAGTCTGTGATTTCCAGTCGTAATACAACCTGTAAGGGGAAAATAAATTGTTTTGGAGGCCTCATTGAGAAATATTACTTTCAGAGGTGTACAGGTGTAACTGCCTTCAGCAGCAGGATGGTTTTACTAACATTTTTCACTGGAAATTGCAACTCAAAGATTAGCTTTCCAAGAATAATTTTCTCTTCTGTTTTTGGTTTGTTTTTTTTTTCTCCTCAGAGAATACAAGGACATCAAGTCAGTGATTCTTTAAGCATGTTTGGACAATCCATAGCAAGTGGCATTGATGCAGATAACAATGGTTATCAAGGTGAATTAAATAATTTTGTTTATTTCTCATTTTTAAAAGAGTAGAGATTCAAAGGGAACAACCCTACTCTGCTGTTTGTTACTTTTAACAGAAGCAAAATCTGTTAAGATGACATGCCATGTCTTGTGTTTTGGGAAGGAAAAAGAAAAAGAAGGTAAAGCTGAGGCCAAGCAGTCAGTTTTTACAGTCATTTATTTATTATTTAAGGACTGAGAATGATGTAATAGTAAGATCATAGTGCATGAGAGGAAGAAAAACAGAATTTTTATTTTCATGGCAGCCATCTCATCTACTAATGTCACAGTGAGCTAGTTTGAGCACTAGAAGCACGTTTGTTGTCTAGAGTAGTGTGCTAACCTAAAAATCTTACTCATCTTCACACAGCCCAGGTTTTGCCAGGAGTCAATGGGCTCCTTGACTTCAGTCTGTGTGAACAATACATTGACCTGACTCAGGGTTCATGGCATTGGATTAAGGCTCTTGTGGAGTTCTTGTAGGCATGATGCAGTAGTGCTAATTTGGTGTAGATCAATTTAGTTGGTTCCTAGTATATACTCATTGTTTTATACATATTGTCAAAATATTTTGACAAACACAGACAAGTGTTATATCAGGTATTGCCTGTCCTGCCCCTGTGGGTATAAAAGCATGAAGTTACCATATATATATATCTATATATATATATCTATATATATCTATATCTATATAACTGCATTGTTTATGTATACGTGTGTGTGAACAGCAATACTGAATAGCTGGATTAAAAAGAAGGCGAGTACCGCTTCTTTAGCTGAATTGTCCTTCCGTAGCAGCCACTTAAATGTGGAATAGAAATCAAATAATCACATTGCCAATATCTGCAAGCTCAGCAAATTAGCATGCAGCATTAATGGACAGGGAACTAGTATTTGAGGAATCATCTTCTAGATGGAGAAGAACACCTTTGAATATTGTCATATACCTTCTAATAAATAAAAGGCAAATAGTGTTTTAATGCTGACCAAGAGGTGAATATTCTACAAAATGCTTGTACCTGAGAAGTAGTTCCTTTTGACAAATGATACTTATCTATTTTTTGACAGATGTAGCAGTCGGCGCATTTCTCTCTGATTCTGCTGTAGTGCTGAGGTGAGATTGCTATATTTCAGTGCTTTTAAAGCCCATACAGTTTAATTGCATTTTTTGGGGTAGTTTAATTAAAACTCAGTAGTATATTTTAACCTCGTGATCTTCTTGGTGTCTTGACCTTCAGTCATTACGCTCTAGAATGCTCTACAGCTGAAACATTTAAGTAAACACTGTGAAGAAAAAGGAAGTATCATTCTGAAACTTCTTGAGGCTACAATGTGCATAAGACAATTTGGATTCTGAAAAATGCAGATAACTTAAATATGATAATTATAAAATATAAAAACAGATTCTGTCAGAGATTGCTAGACTTTAACAATAAGCTGTTTCTGAAGTGTTTTCTGAACATTAACACTTTCCTGCTCATAGAACAAAACCAGTGATAATTGTTGAAGCTTCTTTAAAACATCCTGATTCAATAAATCGAACTAATTTAAACTGCATGGAAAACGACCAGCCTGGCGTCTGTATGAATTTGAAGATATGCTTTACCTATACAGGACGAGAGGTACCTGGTTATATTGGTAAGCTACTTAAAGAAATTCCAGTATACGTATTCATTTTAAATGCACCTGTTTACAGAATAACACTACTGGTATTCAGTGGACCATTAATCTGAGCCATTACACTTTTATTCAATTTAGAATAAAAGCACACCCCTACTAGGGCTACTGGAGTTACATGGCCTAGAAGATACAGGGATGTTACAAAAGTGATATATGGCGAGACTGAAGGTAGAAATTCAGGTTGCCTGTTGCATCCATGTAACCTAAAGTTCCGATGGCAGCTGGTTTAGACAAACAAAGACTAACTTCTAGCTAGTTAGCTGGGCTGTGGTGCTAAAAAGTTTAGCTGGGGCTGTGGACAATCATTTAGCAGTATTTTCACATGGGTTTTGCAGCAGTTCTATAACAGTACTATCATAGATAGGTTAATTCAGGTACCAGAAATAGTCTAACTGGTGTGACTAAATTCACACTCATAGTTTTGAACTACATTGCAATGATGCCATTTCAGATGGTCCCCTTCACAGAGTCATAATAACTAGATCCATCATTTTGATCGGTTTTTAGATGAGATAATATGCTGTTAGAATTCACCAAAAAAATAGAGCGTACTCATTCTATGAATGCTTTCTTTTACATAGTTGCCCAGGGACCATATTCGGTTTTGCACAGGGCCCAACAGGAATGGCTGTCAAATTCATCTGAACTTTACACGTGCAAATGTCTGAGCTGTTGCTTTGCTGCTAGGTAGGGAATTAATGGTAGGTGAATGTCTTGTCTTAATATAGAATCAAATGGATCATTCAGCATGATATTCAGATGTCCTCTAAAAGCAGCCCTCCCAGACATGGACCAAGCTGTACAGGACTGCTCTAGGATGCAGTATTACACTTAGCAACAGAGAAAAGACATTCCCTTCAGAAAGCAGCTCACGCACCCAATCGTGCCGTTATGGAACACTATGTGAAAGAGAGGGAGTCCATTTAAATTACTGAAAAATATATCTTGTATTATATTTTATATAATGCATATTTTGCTTTTGGCAGAGCCTGGTGTTGCTTGAAGCAGTATCTGTTGGAGGGAATATTCATGGTGAACTTACTTGAAATAATTTACTGTCTCAATTTCACTGTATTGCCTGGGTACTTTTATCCTGCTTCTAACATGCTATTTGTAAAAGGCAAACGGCCCTGCAAATACATGGTATATTGCTTAAATCTTCTGTATGAGAACATAAAAGGTCCTTTAAAAATGCATTACAGAGAACACATCCAACAATGAACTGTAATATTTCAACTTCAGATCTTTTGAAATCCTTAATTGTTGTGAAAGATGAGCAGTCAGGGTTACCCTTGCTGGCTTTGGACATTTCAACTTAAATAGAAAAGACTAGAGGAAATTCTAGATACCCTAACTCAACTTTTGGCAGAGATTTAGAAGTAATAGAGCAGTAATACTCTGAAACTTATTTGCAATTTGACATTATAGCCATGCATGCTAATTTGAATAGAAAAAACAGTCAAGTTAAGCAATATTTGTCAGTGTCTATTGATTTATCTGTTTGTTTGAAATTAATGTCAGCCCAGTAAGTAACTGAAGCAGGTTTTCTTTAAATAGATTCTAGCAGAAAACTAAAAATATAACTTGGCAAAAGTATCCCTGATGTAAAAGCATGTAGCAGGGATCAGTCATGATGCCATCAGTTTTCAGCAGGTTAGAAGCTTTCGTTAAGTATGGATTTATGTCAGAGAATTTTTAAGCATTTTTGAGCACTTCAGAATAGATCTTACGAAACATACATATGGAAATGAGTCAGAAGATGTAATTTCCATCATAAATTCATGAAACCTACAACACTTAAGTTTTAATAACTTTTAGTTTCCCTGGGTTTTATTTTGTAGTACTGCTTTATAATCTGAGTGTTGATGTGAACAGAAGAGTGGATACACAAGCAAGATTTTATTTTTCCTCCAATGGAACATCTGATACAATCTCAGGAAATGTAAAGATTTATAGCAAGAATATTGCCTGCAAAGATCATCCAGCATTTATGAGGGTAATGTAATTTTCAATACATATTGCCCTGTAAATCCTTTGTTCTCCTTTGTAAAGCGCACCTGCTGCAGGAGGACCTGTTTTGTTTACAATTGCATCACATCATTTTGTAAGTAAAATATCTGTGTTCTTAACTTCCACTGTTAATCTATTTTAATTCTGATGCTTTCTCAGCTTTCTGTGGGGCAGCCAGTGGGTCTGCCGTCACTTACATCAATGAGATTGTGCATAATAATAATACTCCTCACAGTGATTAAGTGGGGCATGAGCATTCTTGACATTTTTTCACATTTTTTATGGATGACAGATCATAGATTGAGGCTGGTTTGGAGCAACCAAGAATATACGGTGTAACACACACTTTCACATAAACTTTCCTATGTACTCCTTCATGCAAAATCTTTAAACTTGTAATTACACAGAGAAAATGTTTATTATGTTTTGTCATTTGTAATGATTTCAAAGAATATACGTGTGGTCTTGCTCCCCTTTTGACTGCAGGTAGATGAGGTAGACTCACCTGATAAGAAAGGAACCCTTTCCTGATCCATACAAAGTGAAATGAAGGTGACTGCTAGAAGGGAGCAATCAAATGTGGTCTATTCAGTGAATTTGTTGCAAGGAGTCAAAGGCTAGCAGGGCACAAAGAACGCTACTTGCCTGGAATTGTTTGATTTGGTTTTTTTTTTCCTGCAAGGGATGCAGCACTCACCAAGGAAAACACACAGAGAATTGAGAGGTGGAAACGGGGTAGGGATAGCACTCGCAAGAATTTAATGAGATGATTTAATGCTGAACAATATGAAGAACGTGCACTGTGCTGAAAAAGCGATCTCTCCTTTGCTCACAAAAGTGAAGCCTGCACAGATACGTCCTTCTCCTGGATATATCAACCTGAATCCTAGACCAAATTACTAGTAAATATGGTTAAATTTCTCTGTGAATGTGTAAAGACAACTTGATTTAGATGGAATCTACTGGTAGAAGTGCTTCAGAGGAGAAGCCACAGAAGTAGAAGTGCTGCCAGGGCAAGTGGGCATTCCACAGCTGTTAAGAGGCCTGCAAGGTGTCATCTAGCCAGGGAGGCCTGTACCAACACCAATAATAGAGATGGTACCAGCTACTCAGCAGGAGAAAGCTGTCTTGGCTTCTACGGAAGTAGAGTTTTATCCAACAGCAACCATCCTTTGAAATTGAGGATGGTACTGACTTGGAAATAAGATAGTAAGAATCTAGTCAGTAAGATCCTAACTGCAATAGTAGTCACAAAATCACTATTAGCTTGGAGGGATACATGCTTGATGTATCCCTCCAAAGGACGAGTGAGGGACCTGTCTTGGGAGTAAAAACAAACTTGAAGTCTTAAACCACAGTCAAACAATAAAAACTATCAGACACAGAGGAACCATGTTTTATTAAACTCAGAAAAAATAGGCTTATCTCCTGTAAGACCTTACCTAAGGGGGAAAAGAATTCTATAAATAAATGCTAAGGACAGGGAATATTTAGATGTAAGGGGAAACGAGTGTAATAAAATACTAGGCTAGTTTGCCTAGCCTTTTCTTTAAAATCCTCAAGGTAGCAACTCTGACCTTTTGAAACAAACATCTATTAGGATGACTGGTGCAGTTGATCCTGCACAGAGGCTGGAAAATAGACTTAACTTTCTACAGCTGCAGAAAAACCTGCAGGGAAGAAGTCTTCCATATATTTTTCTTCTTCCTTCCTTTTACTTATTTTTTGTTTATGACAGCATTAGAAGCCAATTCTTCATGATAAAGCTTCAGGGTAGACAGGAAAGCTTATGTTACCTTCTGGAAAATTGCCCAGATGCATCTCAACTAGTAGTTGCACCTAAGTGAACGTTACTTACAGAAGCAATGGCAAATTGCTACTTGTAAGAGCTTTGTAAGCTAAGAGAGATCTGACTGACAGCCGACCTTGTACAGATTGCTGTACCAGCATCAGCAGGTATTTGTGTAGGAGGAAGGATATGATTTGGCTCGTCGCTTCCTATAGTCTGTCATTAGTATTTTTTCCTTCGTACCATTCAATTTTCTTTTTAAGTCTTAATTAATAGCATTACGAGCATCTTCTTCCACCCACAGAGGTTTCTGTACTTGTATGAAGCTCCTAAAGTTAAATAAGTGTGAATGTCTGTCAAGTACCATCTTTGCAAGAGACGATGTACGTTTTATGTATTTTGTGTGAAGACTAATTAATAGCTAATTAGTATAATGGAAGTAATATAAAGCAGATGCAGAGAAGACCTTGTGGAAAATTATTATGAAATAGATAATATGTGATTTGGCCAAAGCAAGCTTGCAGATAAGAATTAAAGTAGTGGCCATGTGGAAGGACAATCAGTTCCTGTCTATCTCCTACACTTGGGGAGTAATTTAATCAGGTTTGCTATTGTTAGTACTCTGTCCTTCAAGCTGTTCAGTTTTCACAAGTAGGTAGTTTGGGCTCTGATCTGCAACATTCCTACACAGTCAAGGCTTAATGCACAAAATGGTCATTTATTGAAGAGTTTAAGCTTTTAAATACAGAATACGAAATAAAGAGGCAGAAAATAAAATGCAGTCATGACGTGGTTTAGTGGTACTGTGGGAGGAACTCCTTTTGATTTCATACAGAAACATCCATGGTGTTTTTCTGGCATTGTCATACTGGTTAAGTTTCTCCGTTTTAGCCAACTTTTGCCTATTTTACTATCTGGGCAGTACAGCATTTCATAGGTGCATAAGGCAGTGTTACTGACAGAAATAGGTTCACTATTCAATAAGACTTCTTCTAATAAAAGAATCCTCCGTTCCAAAATGCCTGATGCTGTCATTGAATGTATTAATGCTTTTCTGCATTTCTGATTACCTCCTTCAGCAACAAAGATGTCTGGAAAAATATATGAGCCATATGCCATATAAAGTTATTTACATATAAAAAATAAGTATTCCTGTTTAGTTCTAGGGAAACTTATAATCTTTAAAACATAAGCATACATGTCTTGTTTTATATGATTAACTCATTAGGCTTCCAATTTTCACAGAAAGATGTAAGGGATATCTTGACTCCTGTACATGTTGAAGCAAGTTATCATCTGGGGCGTCATATTCTACAGAAAAGAAATGCTCAAGAATTTTCACCACTTCAACCTGTTCTTCAACAGAGGAAAAAAAAAGATGCTATAAAAAGCAAGGTTAGTATATGTGTTCTCTTTTTTCAAATGGAGTAAGTAAATATTAATGTTTTAATCTTCATTAAAAAAAAGCTTCACACATCCATAGCAGGTGAAGGGATGCATTTTTCCAGACCAGCCCCTAGTGCCTTGATCTTTGTAAGCCAGCATGATAAAAAATACCTCATTTTTCACTACAAAAATACATCTTTGCAGAACCAGTACGATTTGTGTTACGATTTTTAAAAGTTATGTGCAGAGAACATGCAGGAATGTGTAATACTGTGTACCTCAGAACACATAGGTATGAAATTCACTCTTTGAGATATTCTTGCTTTTTCAACTACACAGGATGAGTCACTTTCCAGTATAAAATTGTTCTTTAAAATTAATTCTGTATTATATACTCTATCATGTTGGTATTAATCTTGAAGTAGTGTGCTGAAATATTAGTTCTTTGAAGGTATTGCAGGTTTTCAAACACAAAGTTTGTGGGGGAAAAAGAGTGCATTCTTTATCCTTAAATGAGTATGAAATGAACTTTTTTTTTCCCCCAAAAAAAAAAACTTACTAAAAGACTTTTCCTCTGACTTAAGCAGAAGTCAGGATGCTCTGAATTTTTAACTACTAAATGGTCATAAATATTAGGACATTTTACAAACAGTAGCCTTCATATAATTCAGATACAGCTGACTATCAGAACTCTGAGATGTTAAAAGCTAGTTTTAAATGGCATGCTTTTTCTTTTCATTTTCACTCAAAATTTTAGAAACCACAGGTTTGGAGAGAAAGAGGGTGTTGTGCCAGATAGAGTGACAGAAATGTGCTTTATAGCTAAGCTCTATAGCGTGATAACCAAGGCACAGACAAGGCAACTTGAGTCTCTAGTCTCATCAAAGCTTACTGACTGTTTGATAAGTAAAGTTGGTGTAATGAAACTCTTGCAAAAGTTAATGTGCTGTATCATAGGAGAGACTGCAGAGACCCCAGTTCTGGATCCTCTGAAACACGCTGCCATTTTTATGTACAGCTTTTTAAAAATCAGCTGAAAATACCCCCCCTGGTTTAACTGTGAGAGGCTGAGTCCGGAAAGCCTCTCTCTTGTTATTTGGGGTGCACAGAATGTGTTTGGAAAGTGGCAAATCATAGCCTGATGGAATTGTTTTTAGGAGCAAGAGCTATTAGCCAATTCCAGACACCTGGCAACAAGGTGATAGGTTTCTTTCTTTGAAAATACTTTTATTCACTATAAGATGCATAATACACTAAAGTGCTTTTTAAATTATTATTTGTCTTTTATAGTTTGTTTTTGCAAGATTTTGCTCCCAAGAAAATTGTTCTGCTGACTTGAGAGTTTCTGGAAAAATTGTTTTTCCAAAGTAAGTATTGTGTGGCTTGCTTTTTTTTTTTTTTTTTTTTTTTCCAAAGAGGCTCAGTAAGATTTTATCTAAATGATTCCTTAATCTTTTGTATGTAAAGAACATTAAGCTGCAAAACTAGACTATGAGAAAATATTTCCCTGAGAAAATATGAGTAAAGTTGTGTTTAGTTGAAGAATATTTTTTGAAAGTAAATCTTGCAGGAAGTGTAACAGAAATGTATACAATTGAAGAAATGTTCTTGTAGACTTGTAAAGTCTAGAAGACTTTACATCTCATAAAATAGATCTTCTTTAGAAAAAGGTAAACTTGTATTCTACACTTCATATATAACGGGGCTAAGATACAGTGCACAGTGCTACTCCATACATACCCATCATAACTACTCTTAAATTGACAAGCTGTCAATTACTTCTGCTGCTCTTATGAAGATACTGTACTTGCACTGTACAAAGAAGATACTTCAGTTTTGTACTAAGACATTGTTATTCTTTGAATTATAAAGTAATTAAGTGCTTCTTTTTCCTCATTTACTTAAAAATATCACATCTTCAGTTTTGTGCTGCTGATTGGGACACCAGATGGTTGATTATTACATGAGGTTTAGGCTTCTTTTCCCTACACAACTTAGCCTGCATTTTCCAAAATTAATCTTGGTTTGTGACTTTTCATTTACATTCCTGATTTTTTTTAGATACCCTTTAGTATGTTTCAGTTTTTCCCAATCCTTCCAACTAGGTACCATGTTTAAATCCTGTTGTTATGCAAGATAATTAATGCATTTTCCAAGTATTTAAATACAACTATTATTGTCTTGCAGAATCTGTATGACACCAAGCAATACTTTGAGATATACATCTGTTTAGCCTGCTCTTTGGAAAGTTTTAAGCCATGTTCCATTGCTTCTATTCAGAATGGATTTTAGTGATTTGACTTTGTTACATTTTATCATCACAAACTTTTTCTTTATTGAATATTATATTTCACAGCAAGAAACATGGGTTGTTGGTGTGCAGAAAGAGAAACTGTACCTGTTGTGACTCTCAGCTAGTTAGGTATTTTGTGACCTGGCTTTTCTTCTGTATTTGATCACTTTTAATTCTACTTTAATCGAGATACTAGGTTGAACAGCCCAAAGCGACAGCTAAAGATGATGACAGTCACATAATGCTGATTAATCACACCTGTGTGATCCTGAGCACAAGCTTTTCCATTTTCATAGATTTCAGAACAAGATTAGTCTCCTTCTGCCTACTGCAGCACATGGCCTGCAGCATGAGTCTTAAAAGCCCTTTCATTTGCTTGGGTTTAAAGGTTATTTTATGTGAACAATCATGAACTTTTCAGAAAGAAAAATTGTGCAACATTTCCATTCGTGACATTAGCAATATAGTATTGTAAGTACTTTAAAGCCCTAAGAAAGGAAAACAGATTACAGCAGACCTGCTTGGCATTAAAGACCAGGAGCAGATTTTCAGTGTAAATAGGCTAAATATCTTGATAAAGTGTGAAGTATCACCTTAAATTACATTGTGTCCCTAGAATCTCGATTAAAAACTAGTTAGCTGTGAAGCGTTAATTTATTTTGTCTAGGCAGAATGCATTCATTACCCTTGAACAGCAAAGCAAACACTTTTAGTCTTAAAAGAATGAAATCAAATCGGGGTGTCAAATGTAATGCTTTACTTACTGAGTTACGAGTTTTCACATATATACTATCATGTTTTGTTTAAATTGCTTAGATTTTGGCCTGCTCTGTAAATTTCTAGCCTGCCTCATGCATTTTTTTTTTAATGAAGAATGAAATATGATTACCAGGGAAAAGCTCTAGTTCAGCTTTGTTGTAGTCCCAGATGTGCACCTGGTGCTTTTGTGTACTTGTGTGTTAAGCTGGGAGGCATCTTTGTGACAGCATCTTGTTAATGAGCTTGGCTTTAATGCATATAAGAGGACTGAATAGTAAGCATATAACTAGTAAAACAACTTTAACCTAAACTTAATCAAGCTACTGAAATGTTAACATTGTGGTTTTCTTTAATTCGCTTTTGTCTTGGAAGCTATCTGCTTATGCAGTGCTTTTACCTTCTGTTGCTTTTCTAAGTGCCAGCTTCTCTCCCAAAGGTGTTCAGTGACTAATGCTTTGGTTTCAAGCCAGAATATCTGATAAATGTCTGTTTCTAGGCAGCCTTTCTACAAGTCTTAATTAAACTTTAATGTCAAGCTGAAGTTTACTTTTAGCCCCCCATAGGGTGTCTGTACTTGTGACATGATTAGAGAACATTGCACAGATCATAAGATAGGCATGTTCCCTTGCCCTCTTTGTGGCCTGCTCCAGATTAACTCAATCATATACTTTGAGTAAAAAGCGTGAATATTGAAATAATGTCTAAAAATACTGTAGCGGTAGCACATTGCTACTCTTGTCTGTAACGGAAAGGACTTATCTTGTAAAAGCCAGAAGCACAATTTGTCCGATAACAATTTTCTTGCTCTCGCATTAGTAACCTCAGGCCTTAAGAAGTACAGTACTGGGGCTGACTGTCATGTAACTGGTGTAGTACCTTTGGTTACAGGTCTGAGTAAAAACTTTCCTAATGATCTCCAGCTAAGCTTTGTCAAAACCGAGTAAAATTAACTGAAAGAGCAGCGGAGAGCAGTGGAGGAAAATGTTTGCATACACCCTGTATACAGAATCACTTTTCACTTATTTTTATAGGCCTCATGATAAGAAAACATATCTCACTGTTGGAAGCACGAAGACTTTATTGCTAAACATTTCTCTGCTTAATGTTGGAGATGATGCGTACGAAACTGTCCTCCATATTCAGATCCCTAAAGGGCTTTATTTCATCCGAGTGTTAGAATTGGTAAGAACAAAAAAAAAATCTGTCTAACAGTAATCCTTTGATATTTTTTGTTTTTCAGCCAGACAGTTTTCAAATTATGTTAATGGTTTGTTGAGTTTCTGTAGGTACTGACAAACTACACCCCCCATACCCTCCCAAAAGCTGACAAAGCTCCAGTTTTTAAGTTCTTAGACTTCTAGCTACCTCAACTATGTGCAATTTAATCAATACAGGTGACTTAAATCATTTCAGTAACTGTATGTGATGGTAACAACTTAAAAATAAAATTTGGTTTCTAAATGTATTTCAGGATGTTACTGCTACGTTTTGTCTGATGATTATGTTTGCAGTGATCACAAAGACCTCATTGAATCTGCTCTTTTCCACAGACACATACTCTTATGAAGTCACAAAGCTAATTCTCTCTTTCTGCCTTTTTAAAATAACTGCTCTCTGTGTAGAATCCCCAGCACCTTTCAGAGGCTGGCATTAAACTTCAGTGGGTCTGGGTCTGATGCGTATGCCTTAGCTTCACTATTAGCAAACAGAAGATGAAGTAATAGGATGCAGTTAATCAATACAAGGATATGTTAATATCTGTGATTCTATGATAATACAAGGATATATTAAAGTAGTTATGAATGTTCTTTATATTTGCATCAGTGAAATAACAAACACCTAGTTCAGGAAAATAAAAACCCTCTCAGTTTCAGTGTGTGCATGTAATCTGAAACGTCAGAAAGAAGCAGTTTTATTTTAATCATTAATTTCTCCATTATTTTAGGAAGAAAAACAGATACACTGTGAAGTATTAGATAAAGAAATTCATGCAGTGAAACTTGAGTGCAGCGTTGGTTATTTATATGTAGATCAAAAATCAAAGGTAAGCTATGTATGAAATTCCTAGCTTTTAAAAACACCTTGAATATGTTATGAGGATTTTCAGGGGGGAAAAACCTTGTTTTTCAGAACCTCTCCTTCATTTGTAACTAATGTCTTTTATCGTGTTGGTGTTGGAATCTCTCTATTACTCTCCAAGTTAGTTGCTTAAATGCTCTCTGGAATAACTCATTAAAGAACAACATTGTATTATGCTTCAGCTGATTGCGCTTGGCTTCCTAGACAAGTGAGCTGACTAAGGCTATGAACAGATGTGTTAGGTCAATAGAAAGGCAGTAGAAGACACAAAAAGCAAGTGGTTTCTTAGCTCTGAATTTTTTATAGAACAGTAAATTCTAAATGAATTAATAAAATACTTTTATTTAAACTGTGTTAAGACACTATCATTTTATATAAAGAAAATTTTATTTGTTCTACAGCTGGATTTTAGTTTCCTCTTGGATGCAAGCTCATTTACCATAGCAGAAGATGACCTCAACATCACCATTAATGCTACCTGGTAAAGTCTTAATAAAAATTGCTCAAAGAAAAATGACTAGCTTTGGAAAACAGAACAGGGAACACTGGAAAGGCCTAGCAAAGCACAATTGCGAAAAAAGCACATTGGTTGCAAATCTGTAGAGAAAAGGAAATTACAAAAAAAAAAAAAAAATCAACCAGATAATAGGTAAATTATTAGCAGGTTTCTGCCTGTATAAAATGTTCTTTTTTTACCGCCTGACACATTGTTACCAACAAAATATTTTTGTTTTAATAAGCCAAAAGGTCTGTTTAATATTTGTATATAGAAATAAAGTGTAGCACATGATGATGCATTCGATACTCATTTTTCTCTCTTGTTTTTATAGTAAAAATGAAGATGGGAACATGTTGCTGGATAACATGCTAGCTTTAACTCTACCTCTAAAATACGAGATTGAGTTAAATGCTCATGGGTAAGTCAGCTGTTGTTATACCTGCACATTCACAGCATGTTCTCTTGTTACTATTTTAAATTACCAAAGCCTTTTAAGCAGAAGCGTGATGTAGCTGACAAGTCCTGGGAATGGATGGCACGGTCATCCTGGGGTCTGACCCATACACTTCCAAGACTTTGTTTTCACTACTGTGAGATGAGACCAGTGATATCTATGATGTTTTCAACTTGTCTTTTAGCAGAGCAATATTTTTTTAAGAACTGGAATGTTTTTTATAGAGAGAGGTATTTAATAAGAGCACAGCAGATCCTCAGATTCCTTGCTTAATATGGACCATATTCTGGGTTTGTTTTGGGGCATTCATGGAGCAGAGTTTAAGGTGAGGATTTATGACTTCTGATTCATCTGCCTTTTTAAGAGGAAAGACTGCAGAGGCAGAGGACTCCTACTCAGTGTTCCTAGATTAACCTAAATGCAAACTCAGGTATTGTCTCAGAACAAGTCTTACTGGAGATGGCATGGAGCAGAAAGTTATGCTAATGATCTATAGCAATTCTATTCATTAACAACTTCTAAACCATTGTAGATTTGTATCACCACCTTCGTTTGTTTATGGAACAAATGAGAAAGATTCACCAGTTGCCTGTATGAAGGAGAACATCAACTTCACTTTCCATGTAAGAGGCTTTTTCTTTGTAAACCCTTTTATCTTTATTTTGAAGGTTAATGCTTAGCTTTCCAGTGTGTCATCTAATGAGTCTGTACAGTCAGTAAGGGAACTTTTAAGAATACAAGGGCATGGTGAGCAACTTTTGTGCATTAGTGATGGGAAGTGGCTGTTAATTCCTCTTTGAACACTTTTCTTTGGCCCGGACAATCTTCTCCTGAATGGTCAGAGAAAAAAGTACTTAGCACAAGCAGGATTCAGAGTAGTGGAGCAGTTCTGACTTGCCACGTCTTCCATTAAGAAACACTTTAAAAGCAATTATCTTACGGTGAGCAGAAGGAACTAGGAGCTCCTTATAAGAGGATCTGTAGGTATCAGATTTGTCTCCAGTGGATTAAAAGCAGGAGTGAGACATTAATCTCCCCTAGTTCCTTTTGCATATTCTCCCGGAAGGCAGTCTAGATGACCTCAGGGTAGTCACCGCAGATTAGCACTACTGCCTCATTGGGTTCCGAGAAGTGCAGGGTTGGGTGAGGCTACAGCAGGAATTAAGCACAATGGTACAACCCCTAGCAGAATCCACTTTCACGACAGCGTGACAATGCAGGTGCTACCCCATTCTGGGGAGTGTTTTATATGTCATGTGTGTATATATTTATTTTGTTGTTGTTGTTACTTGAATAGCTACCATCAATTAAAGCTTTAAATGTGTAACATTCTTCCCCACAAGGTTATCAATGCAGGACCAAGCATGGCTCCAAATACAAACTTAGAGATAATGATACCTAATGCTTTTCCACCCCATGACTTCAAGTTATTCAACGTGTTGGAGATCAAGGTAAGCACCCATTACTTAATTTTATTCGCTATATGAATGATATGAAGAACTAGAACTAAGTACATGTTCAATTTGTTAGCTGTGGGGAAGCAGAGCTAACAACAGAATGATCTTCAGCCTCATATGTTCTAGAATTCTGAAAGTAAAATTTACATTCCTTTTGAGCTTCTTGCCTTTCAGACATCTGTATTCTGATTATTATCTGATGTGTAAATTCTAACATTGATGATGCTATTTTTATTTCCAGACAACTGTTGGTCAGTGTTTCTATAACAAATATCCCAGAAACTGTAGTGCAGCAGAAAAGAATGAAAACATATTAAAGGATGTTGTCACTTTCTTTTCAAAGCCTGCTAAGAGACAAATGGTAAGGTCTGTCTTTTGTCATTGCTGGGAAATAAATGACCGTATGAATGAGCCTTAAGACAACAGTGTATCTTATATAATGGGGTCACCAGAGCAGTCTTCCAAGGATTTGCAGTGAGACCTGTGATAAGTTCAGCATAGTCTTAAGTGACTTTAGTGAAAGAGGTGATAACGGAAATGAGAAAGGTGATTAATGACACATCACTGAAGTCAGCGTGGATGGCAGTCACCTAGGAAGAACTGCCAGAGGGTTATGTAACTGAATGAGTGGGCAAACCGAATGGCAGATAAAATTCAGTAACAGATCAAAAATGATGCATATGGGATTAATTTTCATTACATGATGCACGCAGAACAAATATCCGTTGCTTTTTCCACATAAAGTGCCGGAATTGCTACTCTAGTGTTACAACTTTGAGGGTTTGCTCTCATAGAAATCTGTGTTGCGTTTGATAAAAGTACAATTTTGTTTAATACTTTCATCTTAAAAGAAGCTGGACATTTGAAAATACGTTAATTTGGGACTTCAAGCAAACATGTTACAAGGAACTCCAACCAACGATCGAGAGACAGCCTGCACTAGAATATCAAATTGGAACTTAGGCATTGCAGTCTTGGACAAATAATATAATCATGTAGAGGCTGGCTTGTTGGTCTTCCCGAGAGTTCAGTGACATGGTGCTAGCTGTCAGTGTACGGTGTAAGGATCAGTCAGACATACAGGTTATACTGGATATCATATTGTCATTGTCATTTATCATTCTGTAAAAGCTAAATTGAAAAGTGCATTAAACCAAATTACGACAATTGTTATTTTTCAGGCTAAGAAAATCTGAATTTTTAAGAAAAGTGACCTACTGTCTTCTAAAACAATGAGGTCGGTCCTTTAGCACCTATGGATTGACAGTGAGGGATTGCAATGTAGGGTTACACCCTGACTTTTCAAGAACCAACACGGATCTTTTTGTTTTACTCTGTTCCCGAGTGTCCTTAATACTAAGATGATAAAAGTTGATAAACTAAAATTTTAATCTTTCCCTCCCTTCTACAGTACTGCATGAAAAATGACAGACTTTGCTTGCAAATACATTGCAAGCTTGGAAACATGGAAAGTGGAAAAGAAGCAAGTGTGCAATTGCATCTGGAGGCTACTCCCTCACTTTTAGAAATGGTAACACATGAATTTTTCATAGTTGAGGGGAATATTTCAAGGCATATTTGCAGTATTCTCTGCATATAAATTCTAGGTATTAATATGGCTTTGCAAAGGGTATGATTAAGTCCAAATCTTTTAGGTGTTAACCTATTTTATGTTTTCAATGCCAAGTCTCAAGGTTATATATGAAAAATGAAAACCACTGAAAAGTATGTATTTTAGATTATCACTTTATTTTATAGTATGTATCGCTTTGCCTATTCTGGCTGGGTTATGGAGGACTGGGATTTAATTTCAACTCATAATTGTACTTTTCTAAGAAAAGCAGCATGGATGTGGACTTAAGTAAAATCCAGCTGGGCTTCATTCCAGCTTCTGGTACTGATTTGTTTTGTGATCACAAATAGGCACCATTGTGTGTTTGTGTGAGATTCTGTTTCTGTGAGCAGCTGGGTTACTGTTTTTTGCCGAGTAGGAAATAATGTGTTGAAGTTATTTTTTTAAAGATAGGGTTGTTTGTTTTTTAATCAGGATGATGCATCAGCATTGAAGTTCGAAGTAAGAGCAACAGCCTCACTGGAAAAAAATGCAAAAGTTGTTGAACTACACAAGGACAAGCAAGTTGCATATGTAAGAATTATCTTAATGCATTTGTGGTAAACTTGTTCAAGTAGAACAACCAACAGCAATTATAATTGTGGAACTCTACACATATCTATGCACAGGCGATGACTATAGTGTCAATTACTTAAGAATGTAATTCATTTTCCTGGTTTGTTTTTATGTCTTTTAAGGAGAAAAAAATAATAATAATCAGTTAGCACTAAACTTCTTTTCTGCTTTCCAGGTCTATTTGGAAGGAGTGCACCACCAAAGGCCAAAATACCATGTTACTGTGCTAATTATTGGAACAGGCTTAATAGTTGGTGTTACCTTGTTTTTGCTTCTTTCATTAATATTATGGAAGGTAGGTTTTCCATATTTCTTAGTTGTCCTCAAGTCAGGAATTCACACTGTTGGTGGATCTTTGGATCTGTTAATGCAGGTTAAAGGTTAAATAATATATTGTTATGATCTGTCCTTTCCAAAGAAATGCAATTCCTCCTGTAATGTGTTTTTTCAAAATGCTTCTCCATGCCACATAGTTTCATGCCAGAATGAAATGCTTAAGATTTTAAACTGCAACATAAATGCTAAAAAAGCTGTGTGATAAGAAAGAAAACTATGAAGGATGTGGATTCTCTGGCAAGCAATTAAGAGATTGTTAACTTCCTTACCTACATGTAGACTTGCTCCATCCATCATTTTTCCCAGGAAAGTGTAAAAAGAAAACAAATTTAACAGGAAAGTTGTATTACCATTTCACATTTTTAAAAATACTGTATTCTCTGGACCGTTACAGTTTACAAGCCCACGTCCTTACTCCTTGCAGAAAAGTATTAGACTCCCAGAAAGTAAAACAAAAAGCAAACCCAGTTTTAATTGATGAGTAACACTTGATTACTTGGTATGACAAAGCAATGGCAAATACCATCATTCCTAAACACCATATATATGCATTTTATTTTAGTTCATCTTTTATGGTTTAGATCTGCTAACAAATACTTGCTGACAACAGATTCCAAAATTATGTATTTCAGATTGGCTTTTTCAAAAGGCAATACAAACCAGTCCCTCAAGACAAGAACAGAAGAGACAGCTGGAGTTTTACAAGTGGGAACAAAGATGACTAAGATGGCAAATAAACATTTAATTTTAAAATGAAGAATTTAAGATTCAGGTTAATTCACAGGAGGAACATCAGTGACAAGAAAACTGGTCTGGAGATCACTTCTCTTACAAAATACACTTTATTCCCTTGAACTGTATGGAGGACTACATCTTGGAGTACTGTTGTTTTTCTAGTATGAAAATGGTAAAACAGTTTGTTTTGAAGTCTCACGGTAGTATTTGAAATGCCATATCTATCTATCTATCTAGTTTCAAACAGACAGAAGAACACTAAAGATAAAGAGAAGAAGAACTACTTACTGGAAAGAAGAATTTCTAGAAAGCAGTCAGTTTGGGCCAATCCCAGAACATAAGATCTCAAACACATTAGCATAAGTTATGCTATTCATTTTCAAGTTTCAATAACCTTTTATTAGACATTCAAGAAGAAACTCTCCCTCATCTTGCTTTGGCAGTTTTGTGAAGGTAAATTAGCTTAAACCAGTAGAAGGACCATAAGTAGAGTGCACGGGTGTAGAAAACAGCTATCAATCAGAAGCTCTCTTGGGCTTCTGAAGGTAACCTTGTAAGCTTTGGCTTCACAGGCACAGCCACAACAGTGCAGAGACTTGGACACCCAGGCAAGCCAGAACCAGGAAGGTCAAAGGTGGATTCAGAGCAGGGAATTCTGTGCGGTAGCCTGGAGATGAGCACAGAAACCTCTCTCAGCTGTAGAAAGAGTAATGTACTGGAGCTCATCATTTGTAGCCATCTTTAACATGGTACTTGCAAGCATGACAGAATTGGTTGTTTCATCCTTTCCTCATCCTGTTGCTGCCATGATGGTTTGGACTTCTCCAATGAAGTACTTCTATGTCAGGTTTTTTAAAAGCAAGTATTTATTTTAATTTATTTGAAGATTTTTTTTTTAATAGTACTTTGTATAGTAGTATTCAGTACTAGCATTCTTCCAGAACAAAACAACTTCACATGATGCAAACCTTATTGGCCCCAATTTTATCTTTAGCTGTGCCACCCTTTACCCAAAAGTACTTAATAAGGAACTCTTCTGGAGAGCTAGCCGGAGTTCTTGTGAAGTTGTCAGATAGATACCACCCAGACAGGCATCCTCAGAAGCAACTCAGCACAAAGGCAAATGACTGAATAGAAACATGGTTCAAACCAACCACTGCTCTGCTACTACAGGAACTTTCTTCAGCTAGATAAGTTTGCACTGCCACCTAGCTCTGGTAAAATAGTAGAATCCAGAGGGGGGAAAAAAATATTTCAAAAATTACTTTGCTCCCCAGGACAACTGGAGAATGTACAACTTCTTCAGTAACTGAATTTATCGCAACAGCAGTAGGCAACGTGGCCTTTCTTGCCATGCCTTTGACGTCCTTCTGAACTGAAAGAAGAAATGAATGTAATATGTACGCACACTTGGAAGCTGCACCATCATACAGGAATTATCCTGAGACTCAAGAGCAGTACAGAGTGCCTTCAACAAGCACTTCTGCTAAGACAGTGTTTGGTGCCTTAAAAGCTATGTTGTCCACAGAGTCTAAAGGACTTGGGGACCATTTTATAATGTCCTTTCACTTCATTTGAAGCCAAAGATGTGGATTACTCTAAAGTAAATTTTCTCTCTAAAATCTTCTGCAGTATAAGGACAAATAAATGTGCATATATTAAAAACAAAAACACACAAAAATAAAGTATGTGAAGAATGAAACATTTTCTTGCAAGTCTATGAAATATATGCAAAATGCTTACCTTCCAAATGGCTTTAGTGAATCATTGCACTTTAACCAAAATATCTTTGAACAGAAATTACAGCGTATTGTGAAAAATATACCTCAAGTACTGGAAGAAGCATTAACATTCTCTTTAGTACAAACAATGCAAGAAGTGAAACTGAAGCATTTTATTTGTCTTTGAATAGTTTACATAAGCCAGTACATGTGATAAAAGTGCCTTGGAAATTGTCTACTTCCTAGTCAGATTTTATTATTAACATGTCAATGTTGGCTTCCTCTTCTTACAGTATGAAGCAAAACTCAATTACCTTTTATAAACCATCTTGTCAAGAAATGAATGTACAATGTCATGATGGTGGCAAGGTTGTAAAGTATCGCTTGATTTCATTTTATTAAAAAACCCCAAGTTAAGCACAGGAATTTTTGTGCAACTTCAATTATTTTGTTTATTCCATAACTGAAACTTAAAACAATTAAATCTACTAAGTGTAGCTGGAATCTTCTTCTTAGACAAAAGTTTAGTTTGAATTGTCTTAACATGTTAAAAATATTTGATGTGATGTAGTTTCAGTTGTAGTAGTTTCACTGGAGATTACTCACTGAGACTCAGACACAGCTATAAACTGAAATGAGATGTTCCAGCTGGATGTGAGGAAACGCTTTCCTCCTGAGGACAGCCAGGCATCAGAACAGGGGTGCAGAGAGGTTGTGTTGTCTCTATCCATAGAGGTTTCAAGGCTGGACTGGATGAAGCCCTGAGCAACCAGATCTGATCTCATAGCTGGACCTGTGCTGAGCAGGAGGTTGGACTAGAGCCCTGCTGGGGCCCTGTCCAGCCCAAAGCGTGCTGACTTTGTTCCTTGTCTGCAGCCACTAACTGCAGTGCCAAGAGCAGAACTAGCTCTAAGATGCCTATAATAATTAATTGCCTATGAAGCAGGCATGTGACTGTCTGTGACTTTGGCCTTTACTATCAGCCAGCTTTGCCTGCAGAACCTGCATGAGAACTCCAAGTACCAGCTTGCGCTGCAGACGATTGTCTCCTACGAACTTTAGGCGCAGTACTCTTTTGTCTTGCACATTTATCACAGGTAAGAATTTTTCACAAGTAGTACTTGAAATGAAATACAGTAGCTACAGATCCCAGGTGTAAAGGCTTAGGCCCTTGATCTAACAAAATTTTAAAGGACTGGATTTCACATTATACTTGAACTTAAAGCAACTCCTTCCAGCTGTGAGACAACGGCGCTTTCCTACCATTACTTGTCAGCCACCTTCTAAACAACTCACAGACAAGCGGCCAGGAAAGCGTTCGTTGTCCCCGCGGTCCTGCAGACGGACGCACGTGTCAGTCTGCTACTTTTCATCAGTGCAGAGAAAGCCAATTCCTAGAAAAAAAATAGTCTTCATTTGCTGTCATCTCAAATATTTAATAAGTTACAAAAAAACTGCTCAAAAATTGTTTATGCCCTCTATGGATGTTATAAAAATTTAAGTCAACTCGAATGTATTTTATCATAACTTTATTCTCAGCAATGACAAAAATTATGCTGAATATCATTTCAGTTCTAGGATAGATAAAATACTTTTCAATATTTATTTTGTACAAAGAGTAGTCTTTAAAATACATTTCAACAAAGAAA
Source organism: Eurystomus gularis (assembly GCA_013400335.1). Taxonomy (NCBI): domain Eukaryota; kingdom Metazoa; phylum Chordata; class Aves; order Coraciiformes; family Coraciidae; genus Eurystomus; species Eurystomus gularis. The sequence goes on along the minus strand of VZZY01010178.1, from coordinate 71,965 downwards.
AGCCGTGTAAGTCATTAGTGTTTTCTTTTGTATTACTGAAAATCTAGAAAATCTGAAAGCAAATACATAAAGGCAGCCGTTAAAATAGTAACTAGAAATGGAAGTAATTGATAAAAAAAAAACCCCACAAACAACCAACCCATATTTTGCCAGCATTTTTCAGCACGAGTTGGTACCATGCCTCCCCTCACCAGCTCTGCTTCAACAGAGTTAGCTGGCAACATGACTAGCAGTAGCTGACTTTATCTCATACTATATTTATTGCAAAGGTAGAATAATTTTAAAGAAAAATAAAATGCTTTTCTTCTATTCTGGTGGACACTTTTCAAACTCCAAATCTAAAAGAGACAAATATAATCAGTTTTCATTTCCTGTTAAGCCTAACAGTTTCTTTACAGTTAAATACCACCTGATAAAAATATATTATATATCGAATATATTATTATTGAATAATATATTTGATAGAAATACAAACCCAGAAATATTACAAACACCCTGGTTAAGCAAAACAACTGAATTCAGCGAGCGGAAGCTGTGCACTGAGGTAGGAAAAGGATTCTTTAGCAGAGCTTGCAGCGTGCCCCTTCTATATGCAATTACATGTTGCTTGGGAACTCTCCAGGCCATCAGTGTTCACGCCGTAGAGAGGGATCAGCTGAGGATGCACCCTGTGAAGCCAGGAAGTCACTTCAGCAACTTCATCAACTCTTGCAATGTGTGGGCTACTTTTTTGTAGGAGCGGTGAGGGAGTGGGGAGAACAAGTTATGTGTGAATTGCTACGTAGAATAAAATCAGGTGAATTGCATTTTGACAATCGCTATCAGGTCATCTTTAGAAGTATATATTCATATATCCTATAACATGATCTGCCTTTTATTTTATATGCCAGACTTATTCTGAGCTCTGTGCCTTCAACTAATCCTGTGTGCATTGCAGAAGAATGAGCCACCACCCATTTAATTCCACTAATAATCCTATTTCTCTGTGTACTCATAGTGTCTTCCTTAGATCCTAGATAAGGAGACTATTCTCAAGCAGAGTAAACTGCTCAACTGTAAACTGAACAGTAAACTGAACAACTACATGTTTTTATTAACTTTATACACACTGCTTTCCAAGCAGGAATCCTTATCCCAAGAAGGGCTTCTCCCAGGAGTCACAGACCTTTATATACATCTGCCCTCTCTCAGGAACAGGAAGGCAACATAACAGGCAGAAAGAAGAGATGCAGCAGAGCTGGAGGCTGATGAAGTACCAGAAAGGAAAGGCCGTGTGGGTCACCACGGCCCTTTCCAAAGATGGGCACAAGGCACCATGGCAGAGGCCCGAACGATGGCAGAAGGGCTGGTGCTGTGCAGCGCACACAGGGCTATTCTAACTGCACCCAGTGCTGGTGTCATCTGTATAATATACAGATGGAATACATTTAAGATTGCACTACTAATCTCTTACAGGTATACGGTCCATAAACATAACACCTAGCCTTACCGAACGTGAACTTCTGATGCTTCTTTCATTAAGTCTCCATCTATATTCCAAGGGTAACTTCCTTCTGCAGAAGCAGCATTCAAATATGTATTTTCTTTGGCATCGAGTCCACTTCTAAGCCTTGGTTGTACTTTTACTTCTTGAACGGTGTACGTCTCAACAAAGGGAAAGTTGAACTAAACCAAACATAGATATATATGACATGAAGATGAAAGAAATAGGTGGTATCTTAGCAACGAACTGGATTACTTGGAATTAAAAATCTTGCCTTTTTTTTTGTCTTAAGTAAATGGGAACACTTAACTCAGGCTTTGACCACGTGAGGTATTATATATTCCAGCTAGCATTTATAGATTAAGATGCCATTTTTATCTCAAAGAGTGCCTCAGAAAAACTGGTAGTGTTCCAGTCACATTCCCATACCACATTTGCTCAATCCACAGGTGAAGTGTATTTTGCACACGCCAAAATTGCACGTGCTTTCAGAATATGTCAGTCCCAGCAGATTTTTTCCTGTGCTCTGTATCGTTACCAGTAATCCCATCCTAAATGGGGCTATTCAGAATACTAGTGAATGGTCATCTTAAGTTTAAAGGAGGGTCTATGTTTCCTGTTCTAATTTCTAACTACAGAGGCAGAGACAAAAGCAAAGCCTTCCTCCAAAAGCACACCTGGAAAGCATAAACTACTTCCTAAATGTGGCCATGGGTGCTGTCACATGGAAACGGTCACTCACCTCTGCCCAAACTCTCTGACTCTTGATGAATTCAAACCCAAACCTTCTTGTAAAAGGGATTTCAACATAAACCTCAAGCACCTGAGTGAGTACCCGTGTGCTTGGCTTAGGTACCAGGTCTTTAGGACAGCGATAAGGCACTGTGTGCGGATGCTTCATTTTTCTCGTCAGAGACAGAATAATGACCCCAGTTCTGCAAACATTCATAAACTAGACGGAATGCATACCTGCTAAAAATCAATGCTTGTCATCCACTGCTACCACCATAGCACGCAGCAATCTGCTGAAATTATGGACTTTACCTATTTCTGGCAGAGTTGCGTGATGCCCACCCCAAGTCTGCATTCTTGATCTCTGTACTACATAAAATTTAAACATAGCATGTGTTTCCTTTATTGTGGCGAAAAGGCTTTACACCCATAAAACTATGGTACAACACAAATACAATTTAAACCACAACAGATGGGCTGAAATAGGCTAATCGGTATTAGTCTAGTGATTTAAAAAAAAAAAAAAAAAATCAGATAAAAAGGGGGCTAATGTATTCTGACAGGAAGCTAAGTCTCCTTATGAGGATGCTACCATTAACTCTTGCAGCATGTCTACCTTCAAGATTAACTGTTCTTTTTATAATCACCACAAAGACATTAACAGTACCTGATTTTTTACGCTGGCGTATCTTTTCAGATGTTTTATAAACTCCGTTCGAGAAGTATTTTGTACAACAATAAGAGCCATGCTTCCATTATTCAACCTGGAAAGCAGACCAATTTAGTTCCCAAAATTAAATTCATTAATATGGAAGCTTAACAGACTCTTTAATCATCTAGATTTTTTTTTTTTTTTAAAAAAAAGCAAGCTAGCAAGAGGAGCACATTCATAGAATACTCTCAAAGGTTTTCTGGATCTTTTTGCCAATACCCCCATAGATGGATATAAACTAATTGAGGTTATTTAATATTGATATATTTATAACATACACAGTATAATAAAATTGTGCTGCCTTATCAATATCCATAATTTACTGAACAGAATTTTAAAAACACCTGCTTTTCTCTTTAACAAATGCTTTTTAACTACCGGCAATCATAAATGTATCCTTTTGCTTTTTGCAAAGTAGAACGATTATCATAAATGCTATGAGGCAGAGTTTTACCATAAAACCATACCCGTGATGCACGCAAGCACATCCCCATCATATAACCCCGCGCAGACTGGTTCATGCACCTCCTCCATTAACACTCCTGCTGCCCTAACAAAGGTCGTGATCTACAACCACGCTGCTATTCAAATTCTCTTAGTTCTCAGTACAGCTCTGCTTACACATTTCACAAAGCACGCAGAAGTTAAAACTAAGGGAATGTTGTACCAGATAAATCAGTCATACACTAGAGATTAACCAAGAGACTCTACAGAGCAGATACTCAAGAGTCCTGGTCTCCAGTCGCCTTTGATATTTTAGCATCTTTGAGAATTTGGTTCAGACAATGAGCTCGTATCAATCCTTAATGCAACTGCACCTTGTTGCAGAAGCTAACAACCTGGATCTTGAGGCGGTCACGCCTAACTCTCGTTTAAGTTATAGAGACAAATCAATGTTCAACAAGAGTATCTGATGAACTTGACAGTCCCTGCTGAGATTGTATTCTATATGGAATATAGAATCTGCTAAATATATATATGCATACATATATATTTATTCAGCATGTATGCTTGGAAAATACGTTGAGTGTTTTTTAAAAAAAAAACAACCAAAAACCACGACACTTGCAGTGTACCACCACAGATTACTCCCCACTCCCAGTTCTCTGGCTACTGAGTAACTGCACCAGGAATATTCTCAGACTATGATGCGGGCCCAAACTAGGAAGAAATTTTTAGATAGCCATTGAACAAGTCACCTGGCACAGCATTACTTTGCTGATTTAGAAAACAGTGATGGTGAAATTGAAAAAGCGGCTCCCTCATCATGTTTTCTGCAATAAAAGGGCACAGCAGGCTACTGGGCACCACCAGCACCATGGCCTTTCATCTTCAGAGATGACTAAGAATTCTCAACTCTCCTGAAAGTCCAATCTGCAGCAAAGCACAACACCTATGCTGTAAGAAACAGCGCAGACAGGTAAATGTACCTTGGCATGTCTCTGCACATTTAGACTAGCATAACTAGAGTTACAGGCAGCAGTCAAAGCTTTCATTCCACTTCAGATGTCTTCACATGGCAAAAACCTCTTGAGGGAAATAGGACAGAGTGAAGAAACCTAGCTGAGTTTAGCTGACAGGTCTTGAGCCTCTAACAGTTAGCACAACATTTATGTTTCCTGTATTGAAAGGCCCTACAGCCAAGGTGCTATGCACTATAAGAAATGAAGCACCTGTCTGAAGAGGCTACTCTTCCTACCCTACTAGCTCACTACACTCCTAAGATTATTTTTTAAAAGAGGAAAAAAAAAAGGATGTCCTTATATAAAAGAATAAGGGGATCCACTGAGCAACTACACCATGGGAGAAGCAGGTTCGTTTAACCTGCAATAATTGCCCTGAGTTGTCATAAAATTCCCTGTCACTGAGAAAGAGATGCCAGAACAGATGGAAAGAAAAAGCAAAGCTAAAAAATAATTGCGTCAATTCTTGTCAGAATTCTTCTACTGGACGGTATATAACCCACTAAATGCTGACCAGAGTAAGTGTCTAAGAGGGGACAGCATCAGGGCACTATCTTGAGGTATATGAGGCTTAGCAGGACCCCTGCAGAAAAGAAAACTTGTCAATAAGTTTCATAAAAAACCATTTGTTTCTAACATTGTTTCCAAGAAGGCAAATCCTACAAGATCAGCCAGTAATTTTGACTAAAAATGCCTGATCAATTCTAAGGTGCATCTATTTCCATGTAATGACAATCAAATGAAACAAAACAGACCCATTCCATCAACTTCCCTGAGTGATGTTTTTTTAACACACACACACATTTATGAGACTTTCTGTATCCTTGTTTGAGGGAACGTGTTGTATTTCCTGTACCACTACGAAGTCTGTACTTGCTATTCTGCTTAATCTTCAACTGGATACATCAAGTACAAATATTTATCATCCAATAGCTGTTTGGATCACCACAAAGCGTGATCTCTACAATAAGCAAAAGGCAAAATGAGTCAGTGTTAACAGCTTGTTTGCATACTCCTGGGCTTCCTGAAACCCTACAGGTAGAAGATGCGTTTCCCACGTTCAGGGGAAAAAATAATAAATCAAATAAAGGAAATAAAAAGAAGACAAGTGTGAATTTCAGTTCTTCACAACAGGAGAAAGATTCATACTTCATTTTTGCTGGCTGAAAAGCAGAAGGCAAGGGGCACCTTTATATTTGAAAAAATAATCCAAGAATGAAGTTTCTAGAGATAGCCAAATCCCATGACAGATGACTTCTCGATGACTACTACTTAAGTCAGACTTGCTAATTTAATCACAGCAATTATCCACTCATTATTCTAGTTAGACTGCTTGACCTTATTTGCCTGATCCAAAAACTGATTACAATTCCTGGGATTATCAAGTCTGCTGCAGTCCATGCTCCCTCCCCCATTCCAGAGGATCTAGACTACCTAAAAACAGGCCTGTATTCTCAGAAAAGTCAAGGTCTTAAGGTAAGATGGCAGAATTTATAGACATGACTAATTCTCTAAACCCCTACTGACCTCGTATTAGGTGCCAAGCCTCTTGGTGCCATTGAACACAGACAAGGGATTGCCATAATGCTCACATTCAGGAAGTGACCCTGAATTCTGTGCCATTGATCCTTGCTACCTAAATATAACAGAGTAATTCTGTATTACGCCAGTTTAACCAGCCACAGTTCATTTTTAAATAATCATAGAAGCAAAAAACTCACCTTGTTTTTTAATTTTCTCTTTCTTCTTTCTAAAAGGGTGGAAACATGCAAGTAAAATAAAGTCATTTGAGCACATTGAAACAAAAGCAGGATATTAATGGAACTGAACAAATCAGTAATACTGAATGGCAGTCTGCTTTGTAACAAATCCTCTCTGGTCTACAGGGAACGTTTCACAAAGTGCACAAGTTTGTAGTTGTCAAAAAAATATTTTTAAAGATTGTTTTACCTGATGATCAAATTTGAACAAAATTAAGAATTTGTACAATTTTATCTTCAAAGAGACATAATCTTGTAGTGTTGGAGTTGTTTGACTCAGTTTTACTGACCTGTCATTCTCATGAGAGTCTTCCTGTGGAATTTGTAGTGGCAGAAAGGATAATTCACATTCCTCTGGCCTGGAAAAGTATTGATATTTGCTATCACATAAACCAATATTCTGACTGCTAGACAGAGTTCTATCCAAGGTAGGTTGACTTTCAAGGAAATGCTAAACATGCACAATTTATCTCCCCTGTAACTCGTAAGATGGGTGTACATCACACCTGATTAATGTGTACATCACACCATTAAATCTGTCTGCAATTGAGAAGTCAAGACAGCTAAACTACTGTTGTCTTATATTTTTTACCACATCAATTATCACATTTTCCTCAAAAAAAATTAGAAATACCAGAAAAATAGAACAGCTCATCACATACTTGAGATCTGCCAGTGTTTTGATAAAAGCAAAATCCTTCCGCTGACTGGAGGGCATCCAACGGTGTTTTTCAGCCAAAGCTAGACTCCTTGCACCAAAACCAAACATAGCTGAGAACCCAAACCGCAAGAGCTTGCTCGGGGTACTGAAAGTACAGACATCTACTGGTTGAATATGTCCTAAAATTTCAAAGATAAAGAACAGAAATTACAACTAACATCTGTATTTCAAACAGAATACAACTTACAATCTTTTTCGCCTAACTTAGCAGGAAAAACCTCCAGACTCTTCCTTCTTTAGGAAGTCGTGTTTTACTAATGGAAACCAGACTCAGTCTAGATATAATTAAGACTCTATAAAAGCAGATGTTCAGATGCTTCAAAATTTTTTAAAGTTATGGCAAAAATTCAGCTACTTCATCTGATTTAATTCTATTCAAATTTTCAACAATTAGTATCAAAGAAAATGTAACATTGCTACACAAATATTTGCAACCACTTCACCAAATATCTGTAATGACTGGACATTGTACTGGAGGAGATATAGGAACTCTTAAATATAGGTTTTAAATGTATTTATGTTTGCAGTTACAGAATTTAGACATCTAATTCTGTTCTGCAATTTTTTTCTGTAATAGAACGTGTGCGGTTTCTATTAAATTGGGGATCTCTGATTAAAAAAGGCAGTTTTAGTAATACACAAACCTTTATAGGCAAAATCTATCTGAGAAATAGAGCAAAGGCTCTTCCACTGCCGACTGCAAGATCTAGAAAACAGATATTCAAGATGGACTTTCCCCTTTATTCTCTTTCATTATTGGGGGGTGGGAAGGTATGTTAAAAAAAATTAATTGCTTTGAGAGGAATATTAACATTGCTCAACTAAGTGTTTTCTATTTTCTAATACCTGAAAATAAGGTTTGGACTAGCAACCTAGTTTTTCCTTTTAGCATAATTACATTTTTACATTCAAAAACCTATTTATTGTGCAGACCAAATGACAAGTATATACAGGGTTCTTTCTACTAATAAACCTTTCTTATACAAACCGTTAGTTTTCAAAGAAAAGTGCACAGAGTTAAAAAGATGAATGTTGCTTTCTTAGAAATATGACAATACTTTCCAGAGAAGTCCAGTCCTAACCACTTCCCCAATCAGAAAGTATTCTATATTTCCCTATTGTCTTCAGCAGGTTCATTAAATTAAAATAATCAAGTGATCATACAACCAATCATTGCGTAACACCACACACAGAGTAACACTACTCATACAATCAAGTCTGGAAAAGGTCATTTTCTACTAAAAGACCATCAGTAATAGGGCATGAATGCCAATATCAGACATTATTCCATGGCAGATTTTAGTTACCAGAAGATGAGGTCCTCAATCTTTGCTACTAAACTATACTCAAAGAATCATAACCTTCCTAGTGCACTATAAATCATGAGAGAATCAGCAGAGTTTAAAAGCCTTACAATGGAGTTTACACTGACACAGCATAATGGTATGCTTGTATCAAACCACTGGTTATGGCAAACTTCTAAATGCTGCTTCATTATTGAAAAATCTGATAATGTTTGTAAAATTACTTACCCATTACAATGTGCAACGCTGCAGTCACTGCATGCTTGACACCATAGAGAGTGTGGGCCAAAATATTAGTAGTACCTGTGAAAGCAAACACAAGCTATTGTAAAAATAGGAGAGATACAGAATGGCAAGAACAAATAAATACAACATTTTTTTGAATGAAGAGACGGAGACATTTTACTGCAAAAGCCTCCCCACAAAACACTTAGTCTTGGTAACAGCAGAAACGCTGCATAGTACAAATTAAAACCATTAACATTTCCAGAGGTCTGCAAATCCTCTCTGCAAATTCATTCAGAAGCACCATAAAACCCAGTAACACAGGCAGGAAAGAAAGCTTTGCACAAATTCCTTTTTTTTTTAAAAAAAAAAAAAACAACTCCCTAAAAATAACTTCTTCTATACCTAATTGCTGTACTGAGGAACTGTACTCGAAGGCAGATTATAAAACACATTTGGGGAATATTTTTAAGCTGGAAAAGTAATATAACCCAGCCAGTGTAAAACTGTCTGTTTCCTAGACAAAATTCTAGTCTAAGACAGCTGCTGTGCCTCTTGCAGGTTATATTTTAGATTCTTAGAAGCAATAGTGAATAAAATTAATTACCGCACATCAGCTTTACGTATGAGAACACATGAAAGACTGAAAAACAGAAGATGAAGAATGTGATGTGTGGCTGACAAATCACTGACTTGCATTCACTGCATTAAAAGTGACCCATCCAACTCGTCTTTGGTGTTGCCTGGACTTCAGCAGAGCAATTGTACTAAGTAGCCACTGGAAAGAAGAATTAATATCTTTTTGAAACAAGGGCATCAAGTAAATCAGACGGTAAATAGAAAAAAA